>KK117100.1:35268-46602 GCA_000611955.2 Stegodyphus mimosarum | reverse complement strand
TGTATCATCAAATATTGATAGATAAAAATTCGAAGAAAATTAGAACAATTAAAAAAAATCAAGATGTATCAAACAAATATTATTACCATATTACAAAGCTATAAAGTACAGTGGTTCTCAAACTTTTTTCACTGCGGCAGCTTTGCCAGGCTAAAAAAAAATTCATGGCACAACTACCCTTAAAGCAGTTGAAATATAGGAAGGGGGAAAGGAAGAAACAACAGTTCAATTTTACCTCTCATTTGTCTTTAATGCAATGAATAAAACTGCTTGGATTCATTTTTCATTATTTCCTTTATGTTTAGTTAGTTAATTTTACCTTAAATCACTTAACCCATGAAGTTTGCTCCGTTTTTCAAGCAAGCATATGTTAAGAATTCAGACTCGTACAGATTGGTTGAAGAAAAATGCATAAATTGTTTCACTGCAGCCTTGCCAACAACAGTGTTTTCTAAATACACCTGCATCAAGAATTCTTCTTGGCTTCCTTCACAATATTTCTGCTTTAAACTGCTGTCTTTGATGACCTTAAGCAGATTCTGAAAAATTTCATTTGTCATTCTAGTAGGTTTATGTTTCAGATCGCAGAAAAATGGGTTCATCATCTAGTTGTAGATATCATCAAAATTAATGTCAAGAATATAATCAATGATGTGTCTTTCCAATATTGAAAATGGGCAATAAAAATTTCAAGGAAGTTGGTCTGAAGGCTGATCTCGTTTGTTTTGTCAAATTCTTGCAAGAGGAAAGTTTGAGATGTTTCTGCTATTAACACACATTTAAAAAAAATGTAATTACTATATATTCTGGTGTATAATGCGTACCGGTGTATAACATTCACCTGCAATTTAAAACTGTATTTTTTAACTTTTAGGTATATTCGTCGTACAACGTGCACCTTTTTTGTTATGAAGAAACCTGAAAGATGTATGTGCGATGTGCTACCTTTTAAAGTCATTCGTTCGAAGATTTTTCGCATGCTTTTGAACAATAATAAACTGAATTCGAGAAGTGATAAAGCAGACCAATATGTGTGTGGTGGAAGTGCTTCATGTAGTAAATAATTCTGCAAAAAGGGTGGCTGTATTCAATGCAAATGTGCACAAGAATGTTATTCTAGGGTTTCGAAGAAAGGAAGAAATAATTCGAGATACTAATGTACTTCCAACCCAAACGAATTCATGGAATTAGGTGCCAGATGTTTTCTCTTTTGGTAATCATTTGAAGCCTTGAAGTGAACATCGAAGGCTTTAGTAAACCGCATTTGCTTTAGTTGAAATGTAGTTCATCTAGTGTTCCTTTTAGTAGTAAATATGGCTCCTGCCAAACAAAACAAACATTGTGCTGGTTTAGAATGCAAAGTCATTCAATTTTTGAAAGAAAATGAAAATCGTACTGCAGCAAGAATGTTTGGTATTGGTGAAAGCTCCTAACGTGAATGGAATAAAAATGGTATCACAGTAATTAATATGCCAAAGAATGAATGTGCTTTGTAGAAGAGTAATGAAATGCCTTATCCTAGAACAAAGTCCTAGAAAATCTGGTCCTAGTGCACTGGGTCTAGAAAATCACCAGGATCATCAGTACCAGCATTTAAGTACATGCAGAAATCAAATTTTTGTATACTTATCTTTTCCTCATTTTTATATCCGGTGTATAATGTGCACCTATAAATTTCGATCTCATTTTTTTGTATTAAAAGTGTGCGTTATACACCAGAATATACAGTATTTTACACAAGGTTTTTATTTTCTATAATCGTGCTTCTCCTTTCCCTTGAAGTGTTTGGTGGTTTCATTTAGTTTTTTAAAGATGTCAGAAAGGTATCCCATTTGCCAGTCGACAACAATTAATTATTGGATAAAAGGTTTCTCTGTAAATGTGACCCCGCACATTTTTTACTTCAAATAGTCAGGTTAAGATTTTTTCCTTGATAACCACCAAACCTCTGTGTGCAGCAAGATTTTGACTTTTAAGTATTTTCATGCCTTCTTCAATAATTTTGCAACTTTAAGCTGACTTTTCTTGATAATTGTCATGGCACCCCTGGCAATCATGGCAACCAGTTTGAGAACTGCCGACATAGTACAGTAGAGTCACACAGACTTGACCTAATGAGGACAAAAATATCTGAGAGCAATCAGATTACGGAAAAAGTCAAGTTTTACAGAAGAAGTGAGTTACTTAAAACTCATAATATTTTGTCTAGTACTTAAAAATATTGGAATTTTATTAATAATTTTCTCTTACACATTAATACTTTGCTGTCTTTTAACACAATTCAATTACATTTCCATTGTTATATTATTTTGGTTTCTTTTCTTCTTACTCAAAATTTTCATTTGCACAGACAACACAATGCAACACTTATAAACGCTGGATATAAACTGAGAAACTACCCAGAATGAGCTGAAAGTTTAGTTTATTATAGAGTACAGTCATAAACCTGTCAACAGCTAGCTAGTAACAGAAGGGAGGAATGTGAGATGTAATTAAGAGAGGTTACCCGACTTTCTTCAGCAATTTTATTATTGAGATTAGAAATAGGACAGATTAAAATTTCCATTTTTCTTTTTTTTAAACCATCACTAATTTCATCATACAGTTTCCAAGAAATAGTGTCAGAAAGGAAGAGAGAAAATAGTTACAAAATTTGAATTCCAAAACAAATTTTTGAACAGAACAGAAAACCATGTAGAAATTCATGTGCATAAATATGTACTGTAATTACAATAATATAATAATTTAAATGCACTTATACATTTTGCAGCATATAGGCAATGTTAGAAATTATCATCTAGCTATTAATAAACCATTACATTTTTAAGATATTTTGCTTGATGAACGATTTTAGAGATAAAATGACTGTTGGGTTATACAGAGTAAAGTAATCAGGAGTCACGTTTATGGGACTCTACAGAGTAGAATTTTACCACTATCTAAAGACCAAAGGAAACAATTTTAGTAGCTGCTGCAGTTACAGTTAAAAGCTTTTATATAGATGACATGAATGGAAAAATGAAGGGAGGAGGAGGGTTAAAGAAATGCAAAATCAGTGGTCTTTTAAATCCAGGAGGCAAGTAGTTTCATAAATAGATCAAGAGAAATTACGAAGTTTACTAATTAATGTTATCTTAATACTGCAGATACTAAAGCTACATAAGTTTTATAAATTTATAGGATTAGTTTCAAAGGTTTGTTCAAACCTTATTCAGCTGCAGGAATAAAAGCGTTGAAGCAGAAGCCTGTGGTCACGTGGTAACCACAGATCAGAAAAACAGAAGTTATTGAGGCCATTAAAATTCATATGGAAAAAGTAAAATCGAGGCTGTATTTTTTCTGCCATGATTATTGCATAAGAACAGGCTTCTCCTTCACCATTTTCACTCCTGCTGCTGAAGAAGAATTTTCTAGTTAAACCTTCAAAACCAGTCCTGAAAATTCATGAGAATTTTTGTTACTTTAATATTTTAAAATTTGTTCTTTGACATGTTATTTTAATTAGCATTAATGTTACATTAATTTTGAAGCTTACTGATTCCTTAATCAAATGAAGAAGAAAATAAAAAAGAACCTCTGTATGCAAAGTGTGGTTAGAATGTGTGCTTGCTCATACCAAATGGCATCACTGTAAAAATACCTGTTGAAGAGCATAAATATTCAAGGAACCCACGTGATTTACTACTGAATTGCATTTTAATAAATAGTACTGGGAAATCAAGAGCACTAATTGCTAATACAGTTCATTTGAAAAATTACAATCATTATACTTTAAATTAATTTCCCAGTCTATGATTAAGCTATTACATATGTGAGACTGACTATGGTCTCGCTTACAATTCAGTTTTCAAATAATGCCAATAAAATAAATTAACCTAATATTTATTACCAAGCCCCCTTTTTTTCCACAGGTAAAAAACAAAATAAAAACCTACTCTAAAACATTTAATCTGTTATCAGATTACACAAAGTAAAACATATATCAAATTTTAATAATATACTAATTTAGCATTAAATTAACGAACCTAAATCAGAACTTGCCTTTTTAACAAGTAACAAATTTTTCAGATTGTTTTATAATTTATAGAAATCAGTGCATTTATTCATATTATCATTTTTTAATTCAGTAGAAAAATTAACAGATAAACAAAATGCTTCATATGGAAGATTAACTCAGTATAATATCTCAAATTAATTCTGAATTATCAATGCAAGCAAAGCAAATTCTGATCTTTTAAATTTATATTAACTGAATGATATGTATACCATGAATACTGACATGCATTCACATTATTATGTTTTCAACTTACTTTGACTTTTTCAGCAACCCACTGAAAATTTCTTTTAACTTTCTCTAAATCTTCTGGAGTTACTACACTCAAATTCCTATAAACTTGTTTATCAACCATTAATCTTTTATCTCCAGATGGCCAGAGACGCCATGAATCACTGTCAATAACATCAGCCAGAACTAATTCACCTAAAAATATTACATAAAAAAATGAAGGTTAAGTCAACAATATTAAATTTTTGTTATGACTGATGAATGCTAGAAGATAGCTATGAACTATATTGTGAGAAAATAATTTAATAAGTGACTTTCTTGTTTTCTAAGCACTTACATTTCATACGAATAACTAAAATGCTTAAAATGATATGGAAATAAAAAGCAATAATTATTTAGTTTATTTCATAAATTAAGATTACATTTACAAAACATATTCAGTAGCATGTGAACTCAGGCAGATAAAATGAATATATTTAAAGTTTTTCCAATTTTTAATCAATATCATACATTTGCCCCTTCTGATAACTTTATATTTTAAATTACTTTCTTCATGAGAGATTAGACAATACTGCCACAATAGCAAATATATTTTGTTATGCTTTTATTATAAACCTATTACTCTTCCTCAGGGCTGGCACCATGCATTTTGCTGCTTAGTACCATTTTGTCCCAGTGGGTCCTAAATTCTAATGCCTAGTGCCTCTTTAAGTACTAAAAATTTTATTATCCATAAATCGTGCTTTTTTGGTACTTCTCTAAATTAAAAAATTTTTGCTGCTCCTAAATTCTGCCACTCAGTGAGGCTGCATCAGCTCTGCTCTTTACACTGAAGAAAATAAATTTGAATTAACAAACACATCCCTTAAAATTGTATTTAATGGATGAAACCTAGGTAAACTGAACATAAGAATTTTGAAAATACACATTGTTATGTTGTATAGATACTCAATAAGATTTTATTTAATATACTTTGTACTAAGAAATAATTTTCCATTTCTTTTTCAGTTTCATGGCAAAACATTTCCAATTTATTTGGAGTGAAATACTGAATATTATTTTTAGAAAGAAATTTAAAAGCATGTCCTCTTTTCCACTAATGTGTCAATTACAATAATTCAGTTGTGTATTAATTCAATGTTTGACTGACAATCATGCTTTTCCCTGAGAACAAGAGTTCTCACTGCTTTGTTTAAGAAATATAAACATGACCTTATAATTTAACAGACAGACTTTAATACATTATGTTAAACACTGATTTTTGAAAGTGGTAAGAAGTATAATTCCGTAACAAAACTGCAAAATGCAAAAAATAAACAGAAATTCATGCCTCTTGCAGTTACTTACGCTAATCCAGATAAAGAAGTAATGTTACCATATCCGGAGAAACTATCAAAAATGAGATACACCAATGTTATACAAGATATAATAAAAAATCAATGTTAGTAGTGGAACTTATTTTTTATACCTATTACCTAAGGAAATGGCAGCAAAAGTGTATAAAACATCTTTGAGGACTTGATAGTGAAATTTTTTCCCCCCAAAATTAGCCATGTTGATGCTAATAGCTTTTGTGAAGATTTTGGTACATCTTGGTCAAATATTTTTTGATAAATTATTTAAAGAAATTCCATGCATTTTTCACAAGCATTTCCATACTGGATTGAGCCTTTTGGCTCTTTCCACTGTCAGGTGTTTACATGACATTATTTCAGAAAGCTATATGATGATAGTTAAGTGGCATTGCTGACATTTATGTAAACATCAAAATAATATGGAAGAGAATTTTATTAGCAGAACCCATTACACAAATAAAGGCTAAATATTATATTTTTAATTTCCTTTTAAACTTACTATTTAATATTGCATTCAAAATCAATTGAGAATGTTTTATGCAATATCTAGCCAAACAAATAAGATTGTTTCTTAACACGAAATATATACCATATAAAAACTTAATTACTTCCAATTCTATTCAAAAAATTTAAACATTTAATTTCTTTGTATTAATATTCTTGTAACTCCTGTATTAATTTTACCTGAGGCATATACCAAACCTGTTATCATCTTTGCTGCCAAACATGCGATGGTACGTGACATTATCGCTGAAGAGGCAATCATGTGCTGGGGCGTGATGTCTGAAGTGCCAATCACGCACTAAAAGCAACACCTCATTGTTTATTCTCCACTTCAATTGGCATTACATTTTAAGCATATATGCTGGCACTAGAACATATTGACGGTCGGAACAGTATTACATTTACGCGATTTGGAATTAAAGCAAAGTTCCATTTCGTGCAAAGATTACACGGAAATAACATTCCAAAATATATAGTTTGGGGAAAGTATAATTTCAGGGTCGCCCTTGGTGAAAATTGGCACTGTACCTGTTTACATTCAACACCCTCTCTAGTAAAATGGCATCCAAAACATAATAAAAACATTAAAATTATATTCTCAGTACACTGCATTTTAAATCAAAATAAAACAAGAAAATAACATAAAAAATGGAAATACATGTTATCTAATCTGCACAGAACAAAAAGGAAATATCAACTAACTTTATTTAAAAATTTCTGTTTCTTCAGTGCGTGACACACAGAATTCCTTAACAGCATCCCATAAACTTTAAAATTATCTAAACTAGAATCTGTATACTGCGATTGCCACATACATTCACAAAAGTAAGAAAAAATATTCTACATAGTGATGGACTATTGGCAGCATTTCTTTTGAAAATCCCTTTTTTATTACACCACACATACCTTTGATAGTGTTGGTATGAGCTCCGGTTTCCAGATCCTTAAAAATGTCACTGGGTGATTTACTGAGAGGTCAACGAAGCCATTTAAATCATTTACACACCAGTCAATCAATGCTTTCTTTTCTATCCGTTCCACATCACACAGAAACTTCAGGTTAATCTTACCACCAGCAGCCATTTTTCGATATAAAGCACAAACTAAGCAATTCACTGCCTAACCGACATCCAATGCAGAAATAAGCAGAAGAAATAATTTCTCAACAAACAAAATCAGCGTAATCATGCATTACAACTAATCACATAATGATAGGGTTTCCAAAACATGCACCATAAAATACTCTGGTTACCAACAACTTGGTGATAATTCAAGGGGTAACCTAAAATATGGACTACCCATAATTTGTAATAATATCATTGTAAGTACTTTGTAAGAAATTCATTTGTAATGTATATATTTGTTTGTGATATAGTTTCATACAAAAATAACGCATATTGTTACTTATTTTTCTTATTTCTATTTGGTTTTTAAATGCCACTTGGCAGCACGTAATGTGGCATTGAGGAAATGATTTTACCTCTACTGCCAATCATGTACTAGTATGCAGTCATAAAATTCTATGATTAAAGGCTTAGCAATCAGTGTGATACACACAATCATCTTTTATTACCTCTTTTAAATCATATATCTTAGAATAAATAAGTCAGCCTATGGATACCATCTATTTCTATGTCATAGCAATAATTATCAACACAACCTGTTGATATCATCAACAGCAAAAATGTTAAAATTCTTATGGATTATACACCTTTATATTCAGATGTCAAGATAAAATTAATGTAATCTTTATTTTACAGCGTGGGTTATTTATCAAATTTATTTCCTTCATGCAGCAATTCAATTTTTCTGTATGTTGAAAGTGATCAGAAGATTGTATTTCAGAGATACATTCAGAGTTCAGGAAGAGATAATAAAGCAGTCCCTCCTTCTAAACTATTTCAAATGTGAATCTGATAAGTAATCTCTACTTTTCAAGATTCTGAAGGGAAGCGAAAAGGAGCAAGAGGACATTACACAAAGATGTAAACTCTATTTAAAAAGACCAAGTCATGCGATATAGTTATGATTGACTCAAATATATATTCATAAATTTTTAATACGAATTGTTTATAATTGGAGAGAAAGTGTTAAGAAATTAAATTTTTTATTAATGCTTATTTAAAATCAGTATTGATCCAACAGTCTCTTGGTACGCAAAAAATTACCAAGAAGGAAAGTAGCTATAAAGGGAATATTAAAGTATTGTTGAAAAGTTATTATTATTAAACTAAAATGCAAGCAAAAGCCTTATTAGTCATTTAAAGCTACACTTAAATACATGTAATAAATGTTATGCTTGCATTTTAGATGTTTTAACTTATTTTTTAATTTTTAGTTAAAATTAAAATTTTGGTTTTCATTATTTTTTAACTTTTAGCTTGCAATCAAATTTCGATTTTCAGAATTAGTGACAATGTAAGATTATGATTTAAATATATATTAAGTAAAAGCGTTGATGCAAAAAACTTACCATTTGTAGTCACTCCATATTCCACTTTCATATCAATCAAGCTGCAGCCAAGCGATGACCATGCCTTTTCTAAAACTTCAAATATGCAAGCAGTAGTTTTATGCATAATTTCCACTTCATTTCTTCCAATTTTTAACCCTCCAACAACTAATTCAGCACAGATCAGCTGCTCATCAGACCACTGAGGATCATGGTTAGCATCATCCTGATGTAAAGATATCATTCAGAATAGTTAAATATAAAAAATTAAAGAGTACTACAGAAATTTAACAAATTCACAAATAAGTTTTTTTTAAAAAACCTAACCTGCATTTTTTATATTTCAAAAATTATTTGGCATTTTGAATGATCATCTGTAGTTATTACATTATTTTATAATTTTCCCAATTTAAAAATTCCTTGTATAAATAAATAATTAGAATATCCTTTTAATACAACTATTAAAATTTTCTAGAATTTAAAAATATTTTAGTATAATCAGCAGCCAAAGTTTATTAAGATGTGTCTATAATACAAGTGTCAATTACTGATTTATTCTTAGGCAACAATCTACTGGAATGAGTTGCTTTTGAATAGGACACTTTGGATAATTAATAATTCAATGCACAAAATTGTTGTTAAACTTCTATGGCATTGAATAATACTTAGCATTTACAGTTCTTAAATTAATATAAAGTTAAAAAATTTTTGCACCTCTTCATATTATTATCCGATGTGAAATTAAAAATAAGATTAAAAGCACTAACTTTGTAAAATGTTTCTAGTTTCAATGGACAGAAACGATATCCTTCTTTAACACCAGGATTTCTACGAAGGAATGATCCTGTAGCATGTCGCCGAGACACCCACTCAATGGGTATCATTTCACATTTTTTTGCAATCAAAGATCTTTCATCATGCTGCTTGATATAATGTGTCTTTATTCCTACAAAAGTTTTTCTGAAACTAAAATACTGCAAAAAATGATGACAAAAAAAAAAAAAAAAAAAAAAACTAATTCTGTAACAGACAAAATATGAAGAACATTGGAAAAAATATTAAGAAAACTAATTTACAGAATTTTTATAGGCATTACATATTAATACCTTTATATAAGTATTAATAGATAAGGGTAAGACACTTTTAATAGTCTTTCACTGAAGTACAGTCTTGGTAGTTTTCGAAATGTAAGAATATCGCTCAAATTTTCAACTCTTGCCATGCTTGCAAAATTGATTTTGTATAAAATCAGTTATAGGAGAGGGGAGGAGAAATTTCAGAAAATAGATTTAGGATTACATCAAGACAGACTAAAATATTACTTAATACTTTGACCACCCTACAGAGTAATTTTTAAGTCAAAATTTGCCCATTTACTTCCACATTAAAGAAATCAAAAGACATACATATGCTTTCCAACTATGTTTTATTTTTTATTTCAACCTTTTGAAGTCAATAAGTTTATTTAATAATTACAACACAAATTATTCACAATGAATTTAATATACAATAATGCATACTGTTTATTATAAATATAGTAACAGAGATGTAATCTTTCGTATATTTATTATCAGTTCTTCTAAACTGGTTATAATTCTAATGCTTTTGGAGACTTGTACAAAAAATTATGAAAAATGGGAAAGTACCCGTTTGTCTGTGTGTGCGAAGTAATATTATTGGAACTTAAGGCAACTATTCAGTCTATGGTTCAAATGGTATACACGTCTTAGATGAAGTTTACAAGTGCTAAATCCATACAAAGAAAACGACATGGAAAATTAAATCCATTGTTCTTCATCAGCAAGGTACTGAAAATTATTTGGAAATAAGAAGACTGACATCTTAGTAAACTTCATTCTTTCACCTCATTAAAACTTATTAATTAATAAAGTTTCTGCATAACTTGATTAGTAGCCTTAAAACACCAACAGAGTCGGAAAGAATAACTCTTTTAAGGAACAAAAAAACTACAAAAGACTAATAGTCCCAATTTCTCTCACTTCCTGTTTTTTTTTTTTCCTGTTTAACTGGATCTGGTTTTCCTATAAGAATTTTTGGTACTGGTATTCTTACTTAAACTGCCACCTTTTGTGAGCTAAATTCTGTATTAAATAGGCCACACATTCCTCATTGTAAAGCAATAAACAGAAATTCTGACAAATACTAGAAAGGTCTAAAATCATTTATTCAAATTCTTATTCTTGTAAATTCAGATATTTACAAGTCTTCTTTTTGTCCATTTCTTTGCTATTAGATATTTATATGTCTGTACATAAATAAAGGAGGCCTTGAAAAGGAACAAATATATAGTCAACGCCTTTGTGTGGCATGACTTATAGCTATCACAGGTACTGCCTTTAAAAGCTTCCATTAATGGCTGAAGAACTTTATGAGATACATTAAGATATTTCTTCTCATATAAATTTGATCAAGGCTCCAAAGTTTTAAATTCATTAGTTGAAATCAGATCTAAAGCAAAGGACAACTATATTGCTGTCATGGTTGACTGTGGCAAACACATCTATAATAACTTAACAATGTCGTACAAAGCTGGAGTAAGAATTTCCAATAATTTCTCAGAAGAGTACAAGCCAATGAGGTTTAAGAAAATTATATCTTCTAATGAAAATTTGGTCCTGTATGAAAACCTCAGACATGTTCATTGGGATGAAAATCAATTAAAATTCTAACACCAAAACATAAAAGAAAAAAAAAAAAAAAAAAAAAATTTACGTGTG
>KK117100.1:0-30746 GCA_000611955.2 Stegodyphus mimosarum | reverse complement strand
AATAAAATTTTTTTTATTATTACTTACTTTTTTTAGTAATAATAAAAAAAATGTTTTGGGCAAAATTTTGAGAAACCGTATTTCGTGAACGTATTATATACGCACTACTGTAAATTTCTTTAAAGAATTTGTAAAATATTAATTATTGTACGTACTGCTGGTATTAATTTAAATAAAGTTATAAATCGTCTTCAATTCCTGATGGAGTAGCCAAGAGGCTGAAAACTGCTGAGGTTTTCCCCTGAGTTCGAATTCAGGCGAAGTTCTTCCTGATTTCAAACGGGCTTGCTAAAGGTAAACTTGTGTGGTTTTCTCCTTGCCTAACATCGAGGCGGTTTTTCTTCTACGAAGGCATCCATTCCGGTAGACAGACAACCCTCATGTGCTTTGCAATATTTAGATAACCAAAGCCAGACGAAGTTCTAATATGTGGCGAGTTTTTTACAGTACGCTTTTATGTGAAACAAAATTAGGAAATCAAAATGTTAATAGCGATCAAACACGGAACTAATTCATAACACATCCAGATATGCATATTTCATCACTTAGCTAGACATGCATTCATTTTAAATTCATAAGAATGCCTTTTTTTTTTTTAAATAAAATGTCCTTTGCCATTTAAGGCTCTTATTAGGATATGCAACTATTAATTACGAGATATGTGTGCTCCATGAATTTTTAACACTAACGTGAAATATATTCTTTCTGAAATATCCCCATATTCTATAATATGTTCTAAGCGTTTAAGTTTTCTATAATGTGTTATATGACCTAAGAAAAGTTCAACTTCAGTCAAGATCTTTGAACTTTTTCTTTTGGTATCCGAATAAATCAAATTCTGTTACATTTCACTGAGTGCTGAATATCGCATAAAAAACTGTCAGTACGTTCTCTTGCGTAAAACATTTATGTAACAAACCTACAGTATTTAGTTATCAAAACGAACACTCCAAGGCTGCCATCATGGAGGAATTTATAAAACACAGTTGCCTCAGCTTGGCACCTAGAAAATTCTTGTGCAGTAATTCCATTCAGTTGTCGAAAATCGAACCACGGATGAACTACCAGACTTAAGTTGATTTACCTACTTGCTCCCTGACAAGTTAAATTCTCAAAGCATATTGCACCAAAAGTTGCAATTTATGTAGAATTTTGTTTTTACTTTATGCATTAAATTTACCATATATTTATTGGTTTAATTCGATATTAAACGAAAAGACCACCAAAACTGACCACCCAGTGTTGGTAATTCCATCCAGAATTATGGGATTAAGAAATATAAACTCGACGAACATAATCGACTTTCAAGAAGACTGGGATAAATTCCGAATTGCATCTTTCAGAGGTTTGCATAACTGGACGTTTCAAAAGCAATCAAAAATAGTAGCCATAACTGATAAGAGCTCCTTTGAGAAAGATAAAATGTGTTTAAAACTTTTAAGATTACAGGCGAAGGCATTACGAAAGAATTTGTTGTTCAATTTTTATATCTTATTAAAAAAATAAAAAAGTCTGTGCATATTTCTTGCTTGCATAACCAGATTTATTACGAATAAATAAACTTTTTCAGATTTTTTTTTATTTTTACGAAGTGGCTTTTGCAAATTATACGGCGTGTTTCACTTTCACTACTTATTAATCGAATAATTCAATGTGGTACCCATTGCGATTATCATTGTAAGCCCTCCAAACATAGTGATTGCTTCCAAACTGAGTAACATATCTTCAGCAAGGTAATTCTATAAATCCAATCACGCGCCTGTCGTTATCAGTATGATCAAATACATGTATAATTAATATTACTGTAACTTTTTATTGTGTAATAGCAACAAACGGTGTGCTACATGGGCGATTTCAGATTTTCCTATGTGTAACCTGGATACTTTTTCTTTAAAAAGTCTTGCACAAAGGCATCCCTTCCCTTAAGCAGATAGCTCTGGCGTGCTTGGCCATAACCAAATCAGTATAGTTATTCAGATTTTTAGACAAAATACGAGTTTTATCTATTACAAGCTATATGAGTTTTTTGGTTCTAAGTATATCAAAATGCAAACTATGAACATTTTAAGCGAGCAATAGTGTAAGTTTTAATCTAACAGAGTATGGAAATTTGCAATAAAATGTTAATCATAAACTGAAGTTATATTTAAACTATAATTATTTGAACATGGATTTAGGAAATTTTACAATTTTCTTTTTAAGTAAAAATAAAAAAATTAAGAAGGCTTTCTTTATGTCCTCACTGAGACATACAGAATTTAAGTGGAATTAAGAACTTTTAATAATGCCATTGGACTTTTTTTGAACAAATCATTAGTGCAGTCATTTCACTTCGGATTTTAGTTTTTGGGGTATAGTTTTTTAAAGAAATGCGTTTTATATGAGCACATTTACTCTATAATATCTGAAACTGTATAAAATGCAATCTCAAGACAAACTTATGAGCTGGGAACTTTATTTGTAACGGTGAAAATTACGGGAATATTTATGTTCTCGGCCGAGCAAATATTAGGATTCCATAATTACTGGTACATAAAAGGCAGGAACGTAAGAAGGAATTTCATTGCATTAACATGTTTTAAGTCTGATTTAGTTTGAATACATAATCTAAAATTAAAAGCGCTATTGTCATCAATTATGCCCCTTATTCAAAAATAATAAATGTATCGAACTGGAAGAGGAACACGCCATAATAAAATTTTAAATTAGGCAAAAAATGCAGCCTTAATTTACCGTAGATTTTGACTAAAACTGTCGATTTCAAAGGCAGTCGGACATATGTGGCTCTTCTGCGGAAATACCCCCCCCCTCCAAAAAAAGGGACTTGTTTTTGACTGCCCTCGAAATCTATAGACCTTTGTTCAAATTCTACACCAAACAGTTCTTTCCTTCACCCCCCCGCCCGAATATTAAGTGATAAATGTAGTTGAAATAACAGCTGCTAGTTGTAACGCAATTTTTTACTATTCCAGGTTAAAATATTATGCTAAATTTATCGATAAATTTAAAATGACAAACATATATATTTCTTAAATAAATAGCCGTCGACAGAATTTATTATTCTCGAAACCGAAGCAAAATTGTTTACCAATTCAAACAATATATGAATACATATTTGTCTAGATTTTTGTCTTTGATGGTTTAAGATGTAATGAAATATTTGTTAATAATAATTTTTTTTATTTAGATTAATATTTAAGATGTTTTTATTATTTAGCCATAAGTAATATTGCAGGTGGTGTTAGGTTATTAATTTAATAATCGGCCGAGTAGATAAAATAGTTGAATACTGACAGTACGACATGGGTTCGAATCCATGCGAAACGGTCCTTGTACATGGATGTTTTCGTTTGCTATATTTGTTTTTCATCAAATATAGCAAGGGCTAATTTTCCTTAGATAATACCAAATGTACTGGCTAAATGGATGTTTCCACAGTCGACTTCTATGTGTAAAGTAATAACGAGCTAGTTTCCCTAAGACAGCCTTCCATGAAGGTATCCTTCCCTTTATGCAAATAGCTCTATTATATACTTTGCTGTATCTAATTATTAATCTGCGTTAGTTTTCTTAGAAAGTTCTCCATGAAATCATCTTTTATTTTAATCCAAGTCGAGTAAGTTTGAGAAAGGCTTCATTAAAAGTTTTCCCAGTATTGCCATAAACTGCATCTTACCAAAAGCAAAAACAACAAATTTTATGCAGTCTTTATTAATTCCGTTTAAATAAGCATTAATGAAACTCATTAAATGTGCTAATAAGCTACTCAAAGAAATTTACTTTTATATAGGGCCAACAATCTAAGTACCCTTTTTAAATATATCTTGCGATTTGAATAAACATTGATTTGCGATTTCAATACGCTAACATATCTGCATTTTTCGTGCCAAATTTATGCTTTAAAGCTGCTCAACAGGTGTATCGATGTGATTTTCGGGAACGCAGTTTTATCAGCTCTTGATATTTATTCTCAAGTAGCATTACGAAAGAGTTCAGCGAACTGCGTTTTGATGCTAATCGTGATCAATGCACAAATTAATTAAAGTACAGATTTATTACGAAGAAACGTCAATCGGTGGCAAATTATAGCATCGCTTATTTTTCATTTAGTACGTTTTCGCATCTTTTCTCTCTAATTTGAAGAAAACATTCAGCTGTATTTACATTGCATTGAGCTAAATCAGGTGTTTTTGAGAATGTCGCGCACGAACAGTGTACTTTTACCCTTACCCATACATAATTTTGTTGTAGTTTCGAGAATAATAAATTCTATAGACGGCTATTTATTTAAGAAATATATATTTTTGTAATTTTAAATTTATCGATAAATTTACATTGCATTTCGAGCTAATTCCGTCTGGTCAAGAGATAAGTGTTGAACTCTGGTAAATCGACTAGAATTTAAATCCGGTGAATGGCCTATCTGCGTGATCATTTTTATGGTTTTCCTCATGCATAACATGAATACAAGCCAGTTTCACTTAGAAAGCTTTCCGCGACGGCATCCATTTTTTTTAGGTAGATGTCATAATTCATAAAATCTTGTTAATTAGTTCATTCGAAAATTCTTGAGGATTTGAATCTACGGCCAAGATCTGGATCCAAGACATCCTTCTGAACTCATATCGAAATTGGTGTTGCCTTGTTCTATTTAAGGATGAAACTCTAATGATTTAACCGCCAGAATGTGTTTTAATAGTGTGGCTAGGTATTTTCAGGTTATTATTTAATAAGTGAAAAACCATATCACAATTAAAACTCTTCATTCGAGTCCTTGTTTCAATAGCAGTTTTAAAAATTTCGTTTTATCTCATTAGCAGTTAATTATGTGTGTGAATTGGTAATAGAAGCGTAGGTTATTTTTGGGTGCTGAAATAAAATATCGAATTGAATGACTTCTCCCAATACACTTTTCAGTGATACAATTTAAAAATTTTGTAAGTTAACATTTCTGTCAGTTTTATATCTAGTAGCTTTAAAAAATGTGGTATAAGAAATGCAGTAAAATAACGATTAGTTTAGGTAGTGCGTGTGGATGGTATATGTATTAGCTAAAATTTCAGATAAAACAAATTCGCAATAATTTAGGATAGAACATTAAAAGTATTAAAAATACGTTCTTTTGTTACGTTCTTGAATTTAATGGTCTATGCTATGAAGAAAAATGAGGGTTTTTCTACTTAATTTTGTGATATATCATCACTAGCTAATACTTGTATTGCATAGATTTATGACTAAAAAGTACGCGTAGTAGTTTCATTTTAGTATAAATCAGACATTGTAGTTAAAAATAGTATAAAATATATTAAACTTTTTAATAGTGTTTTAATTTAAATGCACTAAAAGGGAAATAATTATCACAGTTTTAGCCCAGTTCTTAGTCGTATGTGATTAGAAATTAAATCGTTGTCTGCCAACGATGAAGGAATCAGAATTATGAATTAATTGCGATCGTTCTCGTATGTCATTCTATGTTACCACATTTGGTGTTCCTTAAAGTTCTATTAATGTCCTTATATATTTCCTTCTGTTTTTTGACATATAATGAAGAATGTTGAGGTAGTTGTAATTTTTTTTTTCCATTTCAGTGTATTTACATAAAACCATTGCATACAAGTTTATGTATTTTATTTTGTAGTTTTTCGACCGTAGAAGGGAGATTAATAATGCAGAAAATCATTATGGGAATGTAGAAAAATTATCCTCTTCTATCTGATAATGTTAAATTACGTTTAAATTTCTCGTTTTGAAACGTTTGATTTAGAATTCATTATTGCTAGCACGTTCACAATCTTTAGTAGCTTGGGTTTAGCAGCCCGTGGATTTATTTATTATATATATTATCGAGTTTCGAAAAATCGCTAAAATCTATAAATTGGGCTAGATTTCGAATGAACTTCATTGGAAGATTTTTCCAATCTTTTCGGTATAGCCATGCAGTTATTTTACCCTGATTACTTTGATCATTGAGAGGATATGTGCCAAAAATATTAATAAAAAGCGTTTCAGATTTTAAAAAAAAGATCTGTATGGATTATTGCAAAACAACTTGCTGCGAAATGTTGCATTTTAGTAGCAAATATGCTTATGTGCTGAATTTGAAAGAAATAGTTTTGAAGAGGTTGGTCAAAGAACTGAATTCATGATTTGACCCAAACATGCAGGAAAACTGATTTAAATGTCTTGTGACATAAATAATATTTTGTGAAAATGTAATAGAAGAAACCTTTGTTCTACATTTTTATCATTCTGAACTTTCTTAAAAATACCACACAGATTTAGTTAGAGGAATTACGGATGTTAAGAATTAGTAAACTGTGAATGTCATTCAGGGTTCAGATAATCGAAATTCTCATATACTTTACTCGAGGTCAATCAAACTTGCCGTCTTATCACCAGTCTCTTTGGAGTCTGAGGGAATGGAAATAGCAAATTCTATCTGTAAAAATGTAATTTGGTTGACCAATTGTGATGAGATAGTGCTTAGTCTGACTAGTTCTTTACTTTCCATTTTCTATACTATCAGTACTACTATGTTCTTGTTTTCCTGTTTGCAAGAAAATACCACCGATTCTTCGAATCATTCATGTATTTGAATGTGTTATCTGGCTTGCCTTCTTTGTTGAATAAACTTCTTTCACAAAGTAGTTTGTTCGAAGATAAAGCTTTTTAAGATATGGCACAAGGAAATAATAGCTTAAGGGGTTGTGATTGTGGAAATGGGGTCTGTAGTTCTAGGAATTTATCAAAGACCTTAGTCATTTTCATTAGTCTTGGTTTAACTTTCTTTCTCATAGTATAGTAAATAAAGAATTAATGGAAAAGGAAATCCGTTTCTTTTTGCCTTTGTTAAGAATGCACATATTTTGCAATCAGGGTACATATCCGGTGAGATAGGTCCGGCCATACCTTAGCTAGGGGTCATGTCCTCACAAAAGCCCTTTCTTGTTTTCTTTCAATTGCCCTATGGCAAATGAATAAGTAGTGAAGAAGGATATCCATTTCCGCTCAAAATATTTGGTGTGTGCAATCACTTCGCATCTTTAGTCATGTTTGAGATATAGGTCCGGTTCTAACTTCTACGTAATATATTGCTGATAATCCTGTAACATTCTTTTTGCAAAAAACAATTGGAAGCAACTTCAGACTGTGCAGAATTGCATCCTCGGACAAAACGCCTGCTGCCCGTGGTTTGTAAGGAACAATGTAATTATGAAGAATTGGTCGTAACAGGGCAATTTCGTGCTTGTTTCCATCACCTAGCACACAAGTTTCATTTAAATATTAGGAAATTAAAGAAAAACATAATTCCTATCCATAATTATAATTACAATTCTAGTAGCTAGGTGAAGCGGCCACTGGCAATCTTAACTAATATTTTGTAAATAATTCATGACGCTTCTGTATTTTGCTTCTTGTACCAAACAAATTTTCTCATGTATCAGCTTATCACTCCTGTTAAATTTTTATGCGAAGGACAATGTCCTTATATTTAGTTTAATTCTCAAGTAATTCCTTATCATCAACAATAATTCGAGCCATACGATATTTCGCAATAATCAGTTTCGATGGAGATTGAACCTCGAGTCCGAGTTCTCAGGTGGTACTAACACTTAAAAATTCCTGCTATTATGCCGAAATTATATTTTATTTATAAATGAATCGAAGGCCTCTTCGGGGCCAGAGTATTTACTAACGAAAAATGATTTATGAAATTCCATCTGAATCTGAATGAAACTAGAAATTATAATTAATTAAGCTTACGAGTTTCAAGACGTACTACAAATTCAATATTATATATCATTTAAAGTGGCCCTGTTTTTGGTATGCCACTTTAAATGATATATGTATTTGAATTATACGTGCTGTATTGTTATTATCTTTTTATATCATTTTAAGAAATATCATTATCGCTTGACTACCTTATCTTGCGTTTATTTACGTATTTTTATTTTTTCATATATGTCATGTCTTAGGTACGAATCATGCAGTTGAAGTATGAATGTGTATATTTTCACGATTTTCAGCAAATTTATTATATAATTTGTTGATACTGCTAACTTTCTCGTTTCGTGTATGAACCACCAGTTTAAAATACATTTATGGTATTTCCCGGGTTGGTTTTCGAAGGAAAAGAGAGCCATTTATCTTCTTTTGCTTGTCATTTGTATGGAATACATTTCTTGATATGGCTTTTTCTATCCGTTAAGCTTAAAATATTGTCATTTTCCTCATGTATTTGATCTTTTATACGGGAACTTGGGACGATGCAGAGGAGTATTTCGGAAATTTCTTGATTGTTTAAAATAATGGGTTGCATTCTTTTGTGTTTTTCTTTTTTAAATATGGAATGTGATGGTTGAAATTTGCCTTTCTGAAGATTTATGCAGTATTCATTCGTTCCATACAAAACTATAACCATTGTAGTGGCTATTTAGGAATGTACCTTTAATATTCAGTTTTTAATGACATTGTTAAATCTTTAGGTGGAAATTTGAAGATCTTTCTCTTTTATTACATCTCTTTGAAGATCAAATTCTGAACTAGAAACTCTAAGTTAGTTTATTATTATTTTTACGACAGATGTGTCTTGTCTTGAAGAATGGTATCACCAATAAATAAAACATTTTAATAACGGTAAAATTAAAATTTTCTTTTAAAATTAAAAATAGCAATTTATTGCATATATTAATCTGCTTTTTCATTCTGCATATGAGGTGATGCTAGGCGTGTAGGGTCGAGAGTATTTTAGCATATGCCGGTATGAAGTTAATAGTCTTACTTGCTTTTTATTACATATTCAGCTTAAGCAGTTCTGAAAACAAATCGCATGTTATTCTTATTTATTAAGAAGCATTTGTATATTGTGATAGAAACTGATCAGGTTAATTCGAAATAAAATAGTAGGCCTTCGTTTATGTTTACACATCATAGGCATTTGTAATGGAAATTTTTCTGTATTTAAGTTTTGATTTAATGTTAGATAATTAACAGTGGCCTTCGACGACTTAATTTTCTTATTTACAAATGTATTTTCTTTTTCTTTCTGTTCTCTTTTTAAAAGATCGATTATCATATAAGAAATTCTTTATCTGGAGCACTATTTTTTATAGCTATCTCTGAACCTTGCATTATAATGTTTGCTGGTAACAGATATGTAGCACGTGAATGTTCAGGTTGTTGTGCGTAACACTGATTTGAAAAACATAATGATAGACTGAAGGAGAAGTTAAAAAGCTTTACCCTTTTATCTAAAAATTTAAGACATGAGTATAAAAAAATTAAAATAGCAATATTTGTAAGATGCATTGCTAAAAGCTACAGGATGTAAAATCGTATGTTCAGTCGTGTTTGCTTTTGTCGTAGTTATTTGCTAACTGTAAAACCTAAACCATGCTATAAATATTCTAACCAGAAAAGCTAATTTTTCTTATCTAATTCAGATTTTTTGGGATTGTTTTGGTCTGAGTTTTGAATAAGCTAATAATTTTGCGTTTCACTTTTAAAAGTATACGTAAATGAAATGCGTAACTTTTGCGATGATAAGACTTTTTTAATCACTGTAATGGCTTTTTTCCTGTAGACCTTGAGTATATGCAAAGAAAACTACTTGTAGGGGATACTTTTTTTATGTGCAATAGAACTGCAGATATCCGAATTAATTGGTAGCCTAGCTTAGTTAGATATTCAAAACATATGGATAAGTGAATTGTAAATTTTACTGTAATGCAAGTGAAAGAATTTTAATGGTCCATTTGTCCTTGTTTTTGAATAAAAGATTTAAAAAATGTCTTTCCTTGTTACAAAATTCAAACAGTGTAATTATTTCTCATTGTTTTAGTAAAATGAAGCGACGAGATTCACATCTCATTCCGTTTTAGTTAAAATAAAGCAATGAAATTAATTTTTATTCATGTAACTCTAAAACTTACACATCTCCCTCATTTTACAGTATTAAAACTAAGATTTGATTTATTGGCATATTGTATCGGCAAAGATTGTTAACCATTTTTGTGTCGCAGCTATGCATTTAAATTGGTTCCTTAAAAGCAGTATGTACTGTATTGTTATCTTTTTATATTATTTAAATCAATGAACTATTAAAAGCAAATTAATATATTAACAACATTTATTTTATTTGTTGTAAAAAGAAAAATCATTCAAATAATTGGAGTATTGTATTCTGATTTACTTTTTTTATGTTAAAACGTCTACAATCGATAATCTTCTCCCGTACTTGTTATGTGCCATTATCGCAGGTAGCCTGGCAGATTGCTATTCTTCATGGTTGTTGCCAATCTTGCGGCAGAATGTTTAATAATTCTTTGCATGCAAACTGGCGATTGCAAGACAGTTTTTTTTTTTTTCAAATTTTAAAAACATCGCTTGTAAGTTGATGAATTAAGATATTTAAAAGCAATAAAAAAGTTTTTAAATAATATCTTTATTTAGTTTTTAAGTGTATATACACCTACTTGAAATACTTTTTATAAATATTTAAACGATCAATGTAGTTCATAAAGATAGTATACGGTACGGCCTTGTCACGATTTTGAAAATTGTCGCCAACAGTACCAAAATGACGCGTTTTTAGTCTATTTGATATATTACCACTCGCCAAATCTCGTCTGAACCATATACTAGGATCAAACCGGCATTTCTAACTATGCAGGTTAAAAAATTATAATTTGTTAATCAACCGATCATTGCCTAGGAATAGTTGTACATTTATTGCGCGCCATTTTTTGCTTTCAAAATATTGCAGCCTAGTCTTATGTATGAAATCTTATCATGAATACTATTCTGTTAATTCTTCAAAAATAATTACTCTGCGTTATTTTTAGCCGATCAGCGGCCGAGTGGTAACCCGTTTTAAGTACCAGTAGTTCGATAAGGGTTGAAATCCCAGTGAAATTTCTGGCTGGCTGTTTTCGTGGCCTTCTCCATTTGTAACATGAATACTAGCCCGTTTCCCTTAAAAATTCTGCACAAAAGCATCCTTACTCTTAAGCTGATAGCCTTCGAATGTTTTGCCATAATCTAAATCTTTATCGCTTTATTTATGAAGAAACCCTGCTTCTGCAGAAAATCGGGGTTTAAAATATTTCTACGATTTTTATTGTGTAAAAATTACAATATTGCACACATATAAGTTAATAAATAATGAAACGATTCGTTAACCACAGAAACCAACCAAAATCTCCCAACGTTCACTTGGGAAAATTCCAGCTGTGACTATTTATTCGAAAATCAGTTCGTTCCCAATCGATTTGTAAGCCCCACCAGCGACCGAGCGGTAAAGTCTGTGAACACTGGTAGTTCGGTCCGATGTTGAATCCCGCGAAAGGACTGGCTGCACGGGCATTTTCGTGGTTTTTCCATGTGTAACGTCTATACGAGCCAGCTTCCCTTAACAAGTCCTCCATGAAGGCATCCCTTCTCTTAGGCAGATAGCCCTCGAACATAAAACCAAAAATCAAACCAATCGATTGGTAGGAGTTCAGATATTTGATACTAATTTTATATATATTATTTTGAACAATTAAAAATTACGAATCAAATTTAGTCATAGTACTTACTAATGAATAATGCATGAAAAATGATACATTAACGACAATTTTTATGTACACATATTTCTTGCTATATCCTTATTAACATACTATCAACGAGTCATCTAAAACTGAGGTTGCAGAGAGAAGTGCCTAAATGGCACTTCTAAAAATAGATTTTATGTATTAAAGTGCAGATAAATTATCGAACCAGTGTACCGAATTGCTGGTTTTGTAAATATTCGTACTGATTCTGTGAGTAATTGTTTTATCGTATCGACCTAGAATTTTTTATGTACACAGCGCTGTCTAAGGTCAAGTTTCTTCCTGCACGTCACGTGGTTTCTCGAAGTTGGTAGATAAGAACATTATTGGTAAAGATTTTATGCCTAGAGGTTTTGGTGGTAATAGAACTTCAAGGTTGTATGCCTAGAGTTTTCGTGGTAATGGAATTTTAAGGTTGTTTGCGATCTTTCCAAAAAAAGCCCATAACCATTTTTAATAACCAAATAGATACATATAACCAGTCGCCAAATAATTAATAGATATATGTAAATAATTAATATATATATATATAAAACCGCTATATAGGAAAATTTTGTAGACTCCCAATCAGATGAAATTTCAAATAACTAACTTTTTTCTTTGGTTTTATCGGATTTTAGTAAACATATAATCCCAAACTCTTAAAAATATACCGACTGATTGACAGGTACTGTACCAGAAAATTAATTAAAATGGCACATAAAAAATCTGACTGAGGGTTGAAACTTTTAAATCTGGATAATGAATTAAAAATATAAGTGCAAGTAATGTTGAAAGCTGCAATTTGTAGGCATGTGTATATAAAATATAATATATATTTTGTAAAGTGATTTCTTCCAAATCTGTTTGTTTGGCTGAAACTTTTAATGGAAAAAGGTTAAAAGAATTTATTTTGCGCCAAATGCATCTGAGAAAGCTAAAGTAACAAATGATATCTATTGAAATAAGCACAAACTTGAAAAGGAGATTTACGTACTTCAAAAATAAACTAGAGAATAAATTTTAAATGAAATCTAAAATTTATTTAGACTATTTTAAAAACTTATTCTACGTATTGTAGAAAAAGGTATAAATCGTATATGGCGCCAAATTATTAACGAGAAAATTTAATAAAAGAATTAAATACAATGAGCTAATCAAAAGAAATGCAATGAACTGTTATTCAAAAATTAATAAGTTTACATTACAGATATCTCCCGCTTTACGAAAATTATCTTTATAATGCCACTCTTTAGTGCCAGTTCGATTTTGCGAAAAACAAAGTACATTTCAAATTAGTTACGACAATCAAAAAGAATTTCTCTTTTACTAAGAAAGATTGTGCAGATGTTTTAATTTTTAGAAGTCAGAAAAACGCAAAGTCAGTTATATTCTTCCCAGGAATCGAACTTCGGTTCTATACACTGCTAGCTGGTTTTGCTACCATTTACACTAGGAGGGCAAGGGAAAAAATTCCGTATTTCTCTCCTGTTTCAAGAGCAGCTGGGGTATGGGAATGAGATTCACTTGCCAAATGCAGGTGATGGAATTATCGTCAACCACATCTGAATTGAGCTCCTCTGTAGAACAGGGAATTTTAGAACGAGAAACATGACACTCGAGTTTAATTTCGGGAACAGCTATGCCACCACCGACATTCAAACTCAGGATTTTCAGATTGCTAGTCGGATGTACGCCCACTTACATCGCGAAGGCTCGCTCGAATGTTTGTGTCATATATTATTTGAAGAAAACTACGACTTTACTTGGAAGAGCAGTAAAGTGTAACGCAGTTTTACAGGATATTTTGATTACCTAAGAAGAAGAGCTGGGAAGTTATATATACAAGTTATTTAACTAATATATACTGGCCTGTGTACCTGACTGCATACTAATTATACGTGTGTTTGTGCCTGTTTCGCGCCAACCAAAACAGATGACAGACTCTGTTTTCGATATTATGGTAGGGAATATACGGCTAGCCAAAAGTTCTCTCACGTGGTGGTTTGGCTCTCTCTATATTAAAAAAGTAAGCCTGCGGCGCATATAATGTATCGCCGCAAAATCTACCACCGCTACATCATGGTTCTTGAAACTCAGACTATACTGTTTACTTTTTTCTGTATGTAATCGGGGCCCCACCAGCGGCCGAGTGGTTAAGGACTGCTGAATACTGGTAGTTCGTCCAATTCAGGTTGAAGAGGATGGCTGAATGGTTAGTTTTGCGGTTTACTGTTTGTGTAACATGAATACGAGCCGGTTTCCTTTAGAAAATTCTCCACGAAAATATACCCCTTTAGGCAGGTATCCCTCGTGTGTTTTGCCAAATTCAAATTACCTAATTTATACATTTGGGTAGGTGTTTATTATTTATTGAATGTTATTTTAGAGGCTTTACTCTGTATTTAAATCATTCTTCGAAAATTTAGGGAAGTTAAAATATATAACAATATCAAGATATATGTTTCACTTTTGGGAGTAAATTCATTTATTAAACGATTCTAAATTTGACTATTTTAAGATCAATTTCTATAGAAAATTTTTAATTTCGAGATTTGTGAATTTTTCGACGATTTTTTTAGAACTTTATAAATAGCAAATTTTATCAAAATAATAATATATGCAATATGATAATAAAGTGAAAAATAAGCTTTTCGAAATTATTTCATTTTTTCTAATGAAGAGCTTTTGAACAACTTTTTGCTTTTGAGGATGTGAATTCTTTTATTAAACGATTCTGAATTTGGCGATTTTAACCCTTTCAGCCCCAATGGGTTACATAAGTCTCAGTAGATGTTTAAAGAAGCTTAGATGGAATTACACGCACCCATTTACTACGTAGTTGATGTCCCACTGGTAGTAGGACTATTCCAGCACGCGAGACTGTTGCCACTCGGAAAAAAAAGTGCGAAAATTTGCGTTTTCAGAGTTTTTAACTAATATCTCGACTGAGTCGAACGAAGTAGTACGAAGATGAGAATGGTCAAAATGGCTTCCCACGAAATTCTGGGATCCGGGAGCACCTCTATCGAAACTCGACTCCCCGAAGAAGTTCATATCACAAACATATACAGACAGAAGCACACAGATTTTAATACTATAGGCTAGCAGGCAAACCGGCCGGCTTTATTCATTGTTCGTGTCTAAAAGGATTCCCATGTTAACTTTGTAGAGATGTGAGATTTGTAGAGATCAGCTGGCGGGTTTGCCCGCTAGTCACTATTTATAATATATGCAAATAATTTTTCCCACTATCAAATTTTTATGTATGGATAAATTTAAACAAATAAATTTCTAAGCTAAAACAATTCATTGCTCGAAAAAATCTAAAATTAAAAATCCCTAGAGAGGTATATAGGTTTTAACACATTGGGACGGTGCCAGATCTCTACGTCTTTCGAAACAGGAAGCCATACGGGAAAACCTAAGAAAAAAATCCTTAAAGTGACTATTGAGTCTCATTCAAACTAGCGTTTTCAGAGTTTTTAATTAATATCTCAGCTGATTAAAGTCGTACAAAAATGAGAATGGTATCAATGAATTTTGACGAACTTTTGGAATCGGGATATGTGTCTCGAAATTTCAACTAAACTCCGTTCCATAGATATTCGTGAAAAAGAAGAAAGAAATCCCTTTAATAGGGAAAATCCCAACAAAGGAAGTGAAAAATTCACGTTGAATTTATCGTTTGAAAAAGCGTTTTTAATTAATATCTCGGCTAATTAAAGTCTTACGAAGATGAGAATGGTCAAAAATGGCTTACCAGGAATTTTTGGAATCCAACGGTGTGTTTCGCTAAGCCCAGAAACGAGCGGTTTGAGAGAAGATGGATGTTACAGATAGACAGAGGCACACAGATTTTAATATAATAGATAAGTTTTTATTGTACGATTCATAGGAATTCTAGGAAAGGCATGAAGTGAAATGTAATATTAAAGATACTAAATTAACAATAGCCAAATTAAGAAATTTGTTCATTCTTTTGAAGTTATTATTTACATAATATTCTATATATATTTTTATGACCGGGCTCGGTCGTTGGTAACTAAAATTTTTAAAACGTGTCCTTAAAAAAAGGCTCCAATAACAGCCGAGCAGTTAAAGACTGCTGACTACTGGTAGCTTCTCCAGGGTGCGAATACAGTCGAACAGATTGGCTGCATAGTTAGTTTTCTTCGTGTGTATTTCGTGGGTTTCGCCGTTTGTAACGTAAATACGAGCCAATTTCTCTTAAAAAGTCCTCCATGACTCAAGAAGGGGTAATGGGGCTTAAAAATATAAGAAATAAGAACTTAACTAATGACTAAAGAGATTTAGCCGAAGCTAACACAATTCTAAGTAGGTGGCCCCTAAATATCGAATTAGCTAGCGAAGCTATGAAAGGACGAGTGTAGTAACAGCTTAGAGAGAAGTGGCCAAAAGGCAAACGCACGCTAGTCTTCTCTCTCCCGAAGTCAGTGGGACTTTGACTTAAATACTATCTACTACTCATTTGCATTTAACGCGATTCTAAAAACACATTCTGGTAAAAAAAATTGTGAGCTGAAATTAAGGATAGATAGAAAAGGAGCTTTAACTTAAAAATAACTGTTATAATAAACATAATATAAACCTTACATCGCTATCCTTCAGTTAAGTAGATAGTCCCTGAATGCTATGCATTCAGATAACTTAACCGAACTCTCAATTATAACCTTAAAATATGAAATGAAATTTTACCTAAAGAAATTTGCATTGAATTTCTTTTAAATCATAACTAAGTATTTATTGTAAAAATACTATAAATGCTAACGTACGCTATAAAAAATAAGAAAACAAGTATTTACAGGTTTTTGTAACTATAAATGCTAACGTACGCTATAAAAAATAAGAAAACAAGTATTTACAGGTTTTTGTAATGTATTTACAGCTTTTTTAATGACTTGTTATCATTTACAAATACATCACAATTACAATGAATAATTAGATATTTAACATTTTCAAAAGTGATGAACCCCTTCTATTTTCCGAAAATACTTTATTCTGAAAAATTTCTGAAGATTGTGATCTGTACAAATGTGATTAGGATACATGAAGAAATCAGATTCTCTTATACATAAATTGATTTCATATTCCTGTTAAAATGTAGCCCATTTTTTTTTCAGCGTAAACAACATTAAGGGCGTTGTTTAATTTTGCAACAGTAGATTATCAAGTCTTGAACTTTAGTTGTTTTATCTGTGTTTCCACATTAAGTTATCGATGTATATAACAGATCGGTATCGATAGCTTATCGATTTGTCTAAATATGCTTTATCAATATGTCTAACTTATCCAGTGAGCTCCATATTTTCCTTTAAACATTTAATGATGGTAAATAAAATATTGAAATTTGTATATGCCCACTTTGCCTGAGAGAACGAACGTTGTGCAACTTTAACTGATGCAACGTCGTACGATTCAAAGAAACGTAAATGCGAGCCAGTTTTTCTTAGGAAATCCTCCAAGAAGGTATCCTTTTCCACAAGCGCCTGGCCCCAGCCACCACCCCTGTTCTTATTGGTTGCCGTTTATGACATCAGGTTAAAGAGATTTCATTATCTGTTTCCTTTACGTTAGGTGAACTTATACTGCTTTGGTCTTGATTATGTATAAATGTGAATTTGTGGAGCTGGGGCTCAAGCTTTTGGCCCGCAAAAATGCCGCGGGGAATTCATCACAAGTCGTGTCCAATAAGAGCTTGGGGTGGTGGCTGGGGCCAGGCGCTTGTTCCTTTTCTTTAGGTAGACAACCCTCGCTTGCATTGCCACGTTCAAGTAACTTAAAGCTTCAACTTGTTATCAGAGGCTTTGGTGGTGGAATTACGAACTTTCTATTTCAAGGCTTTTCATGTCGTAAATGTTGGTTGGCTAAAGCAAACTGTAAGGTAAGTGACATCCACCAGCTTTGAGTAAAAGCTTTCGGTCATTTGAAAAAGAAGACTATTCTAATTGACTCCATTTAGCAACATTAGCTTAAAGATTATACCAGGTACTTTAAACTTTTACGATCACCTTATAAGCGATTTTTTTAACAGTATTGAAAAAAACAAATTATCTGTTGCACAAAACAGCGAAACATTCTTAATTTTAGTTTTAACCGTATGTACGCGGTGTTCATTTAAGTGCGCAGTTAATTTTTGGATTTGGAGCATTTACATTCAAAAACACTGTACTCATAGTCGAGTACCTGTTTTTTCTTTTTTACCAGATAACATTTCGAAGATTAAAAAATTCCTGTACTTGATCTCTTCTTTGCTGGAAATGCAGAAGTTCAAGGTTTTAAGATCTTCATACTCTTATCAACCGATAAGATAAAAGCTTTTTTATCTAGAAATCTAATAAATGGCGATGACGCATAAATGAAAATGGTCGATGCCAACGCTATAACACCTAGTAAACATCTGAAGTCACTAAGGGCGGCGTACTTGTTGAAAGGATGGGAAATGCATGTTACATTTAAAGGCGAAGAATGTTATTTTGAACATTCTGCTAAATTAATAACTGGACAGCCACCTTAATGATTTGTGGAAATTCAGTCTTAATTGGCCTCTGAATTTTCTTTTCGTTCATTTTAAAGAGGTAAGAGTTAAAGAAAATAAAAGAAAATTAAATGGTTTGTTACAATTAACTGCTTGCGCGAGCATACTTCTATCTGGCATGCGTAGCTCGTAAAATATAAAACAATGAGAAGATGAGATTAATAAAATGAATTTTAAGTGCACAACTGGGTCTGAAAAAAAGGGGGTGAGGCGCGTATCAAAAGGCAGAAATCCGTAGCAAATTTATTTTCAAATAATTCTTGTCAGGAAGACAAAAAAGGGAAACTAATAAATTAAGTCGCACTAGAGCAGTGATTCTGAACCACTGTGCCGCGGCACTTTTGTATGCCGCCAAATTTTAGAAATGTATATAGTAAAAGTTATAATGGGTTTAATCCTAGCATACAGTACATATGGCCAATTATTTTTATCCAAGCCGATTTTGGTGCTCTGGGGGGGGAGCGCATTTCGGAGCATTTTCGCGCATGTTCAGTACACAATTTAAATCGAGAAGTTCTGATTGATGCAGATGGGAGACTAGCTTACATATTAGACATTTTTATTATTTTTAATAACATAAATTCAAGTATGCAAGGGCCGAAAGAAAATGTATTAAACTCAACAGATAAACTGGTGGGATTCCAGAAAATGACTTTATGGAAGAATAATGCTCAGGAAGGCAATTTGGAAAAGTTCGAGTAAGTCCCAAAAGATTTTAATAAAATTATTCATAAAATTGTTATTGACCATCTGACAATATTAGAGGAAAGAATTATTCATTATTTCCTGAATTTAGATATTAAAAAAATTGATTGGGTTCGTAATCCACTTGTGATAACGAATACTCCTGTATTTGAATTAACTTTGAATTTGAAGAACTACTAATTTCGCTTTCTAATAATCGAGATTTAATTTTAAAATATGCGGAAGAATCGATTAATTCATTTTGGAATAACATTAGATGCAATTATCGCATGATGGCCAAAAAAGCTTTAAAAATATTATTCAATTTTTTTTGTACGTCATATTTGTGTGAATTCGGATTTTCAGTATTGATCAACATAAAAACGAATAAATGATAGACTGTTAAATGTAGAATACGATATGAGAGTAGCATTGCCATTTTTACGACCCCAATATAAATGAAATTATCAAAAAACATCCAGGTCAAATTTCTCATTAAAAGTATTCTTATTATTAACTTGTAATTTTAATCCCTTAATAAATGTACTGCTGTTTTTGTAGTACATTTTATTTTACATGCAAAATTATTATCATAAACGATTTTACCCAGTGTATTATAGGTAAATAAAGAACTTTTAAACATCTTTTTCTTTATGTGCCATCAAATTTTGAAATAGTTAAAAGTGTGCCGCGACAAAAAACTTTTAAGAATTTAGGAACTAGAGAATTTAGGAACTCTGAGAATCTCGAGGGTTTAAGGTTTTTTGTTTTCGGTCAACTCTCACAATTTATCATTCTGCTATTGGACTCAGTCCTCCTGACGCATTTTGTTTTTGGATTTTTTAAACTTTGTCGTGAAACATCGCACTTACGCCACATATATTTCAACAGTAAAATCATAAGATTTTTACTTAGATTTAAAAGTGACGTGTCATAGAATTCCTGAAGCAGTGTTAAATGTCATACACTGTTTTTCAATTTTTCTTCAGTTCATCATATCAATGTTCAGTTTTTTAGTAAAATGACACAATATTTATTAATTTAATTTTTTGCCTTTTAGACTTTATTTACTAAATTTCGCTTTCGTCGGATATATGTCACATAACTACAGCAAATTCATAAAATATTTTAAAACAACGTATCTTTATATTTCCCGAAAGAATGTTAAGCATTTCCAAAAATTTTGTTTTATACTGGTTATATTATTTCTTTAAAAAATACATAACTATAACATTTGACGGCAACATTCTTTTATTTGAAAAGGGATTTAGACATAAATGATTCAACGCAAAACGGAGAAACGACAGGCGCTATTAAAGAAAAGCATTGAAAGAGAAATTAGTGTGACTGAAATTAGGAAAGTATTGTGATTTATAATGACATACATATTCATCGAAATCTACCTCAATCGAAACCGCGCTTCCATGATCTCGTGATGACCAAGTAAGATCGCGAAGAATTAAACTTCTTTTGCATAAAATCAATCGCATTTTAGCATATTAAAAATATTTTAGGAAAATAGCTTAATATTTTTTATCATTCTTGTTTTAAAAGGGTATGGAAGATTGTTGTTATAATCCCTTAAAATTTAAAGACTGTATAAAGTCTGCATTTTAGGATGTGAGAGATTAATAGAGAAAGAAACCTGTTAAAAATCGAGCTGTGTTTAAAAAGTCGCCGAAAATCGGTAATTTATTCAAGTTACATTAACGATTTTTTTCCTTGCTCTGCCGGATGCCGTAGACACTGAAATTTTGAGATTATTCTTTTCTAAAGTAAACATATGGGCAAAAAATCGAAAAAAATCTTAATCAAATTTTGAATTCGTCGAAATTATCATCTACCGATTACGTATAAAGAGTATATTTTTATTTTCAGAAATGAAGAAACAAAAGCATTTTAAAATGTTTTTGTTCCTTATGGCTACTATAGAACATTTTCTTTCGAAGAAATCAGGAAAGAGCATGCCTTTGCTACTATATTTCAAAATAAAGCATCTAGTATTTTTAAAAGAAAGTTTATTGAAAATTGGCAACAGAAATAAGTGTCTATTGCAAAATCAATCCTGGAAGTGCAATTTATTTTTAGATTTAAGTGTACTTAGTATCTCGGCATTTGGGTATCTGAGCATAGTCTAGTCAAAGGAATTCTCCATCCCCAATGACTATTTCAATAGTTAATGAAAATCCAACATTTATAATAATGTAATGGGAGGCATTCAGAAAATCTTTCTTTTTTTTGGGGAAGGGGTGAGGGCAGGTGGTAGGGAACCCAAATTATGCTTACTTTGTGATTAAAATAATTGTGACTGCTGTAGAAGTTTAAACGATATAAAAAGTTCACAATTATGGGATTATAGTAACCAAACATAAAGCAAAAAGGAAATATTAAATAGTCGTTTATTTTCAATCGCAACACTAATAATTTTTGCCAGATATAATTCGAAAATAATGTTAATAATCAGTTTTTTATTAAGAAGGTAATTGTTATCGTAATTGAAAGATAAAGAAAAATAAGAAAAATGACGTCTATTGTATGTCTTTTATATTTTGCGTAAATCGTCTTAAGAATCGTGAACAATTCACAATAAATGAAATCAAAAAGAAGCTCTTAATATCATACAAGCGATTTTGCTAGCCATATTTGGAAATGCCTTTAAAAAAGTTGACACAGCTATCCCATAAATTTGGTAATATTTAAAAAAAAATTGATGTAAAATCAACAAAAGGACGGTTTAAACTGAAGCATATTTTTAGGGTAAAAGAATAAAGTTTAGTTCAAATTTTCACTGACAGATGGCACTGATAAAAGCATTATAAGATTATGAATGAGAAAGATTAAAATTATTAGACGTAAATTTGCCTCATTTGTGAGCATATGATTCAATAATGTAGAATCCGTCACTAGCTGTTATTTACTAAAGTGTTTGAAAATGCTCAGTTTTTCAGTCAGTAACGCAGTTTATCGATGAAAATTTGCATTTGAATTCCAAAGATGTGTGGGAATCCACTTTTGTGAAATGCCCTTCATTACAAATTTTACGAAGAGTTAAATATAAATAGCTGTTCAAACGAGAAAAGAATATATAGATGACATCTGTTTAATTTATAGCTTCGGCAATGAAAATTAACGTTCTGCCTTAAATGTGCATTCTGATTTGGTTCTTAAAGTATCATTTAATTATCAGGTGAAACTTCTCCGTCAAAGAAATAAAATTTCAATAAAAAGGGTTCTGATGAAATCGGGAAGTAAATTTCATTTGTATCAGCATTTTTATTTAATATGCTATCGAGTCCTTGAAAAGTTCTATTTGCACGCAACATCTCCAGTCTTTGCGTCATTCTACTTGTGTGTGTTATCGGAAAATATGGAGTAGGTAAAGTAAGTCTGTCATCCTCGCCTGGTATCAGAATTCAAAGATAACAGTAGAGTGCAATAACACATGCGTGGAATCTCTTTCCTGAGACTTTCGATCTATTTCCTAATGATGTTTGGAAGAATTCTTTTGCCTAATCTGGCTTGACGCTGAACAATTCTAAAGTGAAAGAATCGTCCCATCTGAATTAATCCACGTGTTAGTAGTTCGCGGAGGGACAGAGAAATATTTGCATTGTGATCTTGAATTTAATTCTTTTAGTATAGATTAACTTCTATATATGTACTTTTAAACTATATCTATGTAGCAAACATATCTCAACCTGTGCTTAGCTCATAACTCTCCCGGTGGATCACCCAAATCTTTGGTTTCTAGTTGATATTTATAAAACTATATAAAGAATTTTTCAATGTTGAATCAGTTGGTATCTGTATCTGATTTTGTTTTCCATGAATATATAATAAATTATGAAGTTTATCCACTCAACTACATTAATTATTATTTTCTTCGCATTTTAAAAAGTACTTTGATATATTAAAGCTTTCCTTCCGGTTCAGATTTTCCGAGTATTTAAAGGGTAAAAAAATTACAAAATGAAATCAGCCGAATAAAAAAATTTAGAGTATGCATAGTAATAAATTTCATATAATCATATTACAAATAGTTGAATAACCTGAATAATGCATTAAAAAGGGAATTTATGTCAGCTTAGAGTTCCTTCGAGATGGTGTCGAAGTGCAAAGCGGAAATATCCCCCAAACTCCCCGTTTTTTATATTTCAGGTTTGGCTGTTATACCATATTCTCTGCAATTTTTTTTTTGAAATGGAAGTATGCATGACAGCCATTAGTGCCGTTAATAGTAATATACCAGCTCAGTCCATCACTGGAATAACCCGGAACGAAAGTGATAATTTTCCATAGTTCTAAGTCTGTCAGCCTCGAAGTTGAATGATTCTATGTTTCAGGAAATAGTTATTTTGGAAAGAAAGATTTCATATTAGCAGCAGAAGTTGTAAGACAGAAATCTCGGAGTTCGTAGACGTGTATTCTGAAATAGTTTAACGCGGGTTCAAATCCCGACGAATAGGCTGATTGTATGGGTGTTTTTCTGTGATATTTCGTATGTGTAACGTGGAAGCTAGTTTATATCGTCTTCCACAGATGCATCTCTCCTCTTAGGCAGATAGCTTTCACCTGCTTTGCCTTAATCAAAGAATCTAAACACTATATTCTGAAAAGTTTTATCAGAGTGCATGGTTAGTAACTGGTCATCTGTAGGAGGTAAATATTTTCCTGCTATGAGGCCTGAATTTTGAACATCAGCTATCCTTTGCATGGATGTCCAACGCCGGCCATGTGGTAAAGACCACTGAATACAGTTCGATGAGGTTCATACGCCAATGAAGGAGCTGAGCTCTGCATGAATGTCATTGTGCTTTTCCCCATGTGTAACATAAATACAAGTCAGTTTCCTTAAGAAAGTCCTTAATGAAAGCATCTTTTTGTTCAAGTAGTTCTCCTCGTATATTTCGTTGTATTCAAATAACGTAACCTTTGCATGGAAATTAGACATTATTAAATAACTTTAAACGCTGTGTATGTAAAGAAAAGATTAAGCAAGAACGAGAATTTTATACTAGGTAATAATAGCATCAAATGCGACTCAAAAAATTCTAAATGAAATAAGCAGTGTTGTTATTAGTACGTAATGTGATTTTTATTCTAAAATATAATAGTGTTAAGCCAAGTAGTACCACATAAATGCAGCACAATGCCAAGTGCAATCGTCAAACGCTTCAACTATTATATAAAAATTTCGAATGTCCTTGTAGTAAATAAATTTCGAGCATCAGACCAGGAAGCTTGTAATATGCCACGGTGTTACTGTGGTGTGAGTCACGATCCAAAGGTTTCTTTCGATATAGGCAGACTTCCATGGATTTTATATGCCCGGGAACAATAAATGTCATTTCACCTCTTGTTGAATTCTAGATTCACTCGCACATGTATTTGTACTCCGTAGGTGGGAGAATTAAAACAACCAAATCGATTGAGAGAACATAAACTTAGATAAATGATTTATTTTTCCATGTTTTTTTAATCTCAAAAACTCTTTAATGTATAGATCAAACTATAACCTTCAGTACCATATCTTATACATTAATATAATGCTGTCTCTTTTTTTCTTTCCAACGAAAAGATAGAGACAACAACTTTATTCACTACATCAAATGTTTTGAGTAATTGCATAATGCAATTGAAATATAACTGTATATTTCGTATTAAGAATAAATGATGTTCAACATAAATTAAGATTTTAAGTACCATGCCAATTACTGTTGACTAACGACTAACACTATGCTTTCTGTTCTGGCCTCGTGAGTCATCGGTGACTGCTTCTGGTCGCATTAACGTGTAAATATCCAGGTTTAAAAAATATATTATTCTGTCAGATCTGTATTCAATAAAATTCTGTACAAATCTTCGTCTCCCAGCGTATCGGTGAAATCGATATCGCGGCCTAACGAAAAGGAAGACAAGGCTTAGCGTTTAACGTGTTTAAGAACAGAAAAATAACAAAAATTTCATACAGTAAATAAATGGCATCACCACATTTCGTTTTCTAGAGAAAGGGTTTAAGACCTCCTCGTCTTTTTGTTATCTCATTTGTTGTAAATAAAGAGTGCGTTGCGCAAAATACAGAGAATCTACTGTTCAAAAGCAAGTTCTCGAAAAGGTCAATAGAACAACACTTTTGATAAAGGAACATAAAACGAAGTTCTGAATGAGCACAAAACTGACAATGTGATGCGTAAAATGTAAAGCACTTGTTTTGTCATTTAAAATCGAAATAAAATTTGGAAAATGATCATAACATTGTAGGTTAAAAAAATTATCTCGTATAAAAATTAGATTTATATGTGCGATGCTTCTCTAGATTTCGGAAAAGGATTCAGTATCGTGTTGTAACTTCAACATTCAACTGTTTGTTCATATCCATACTTAATGTAACAGGTCATCATTTGTTTCAGATTGTTATGTTGATAGCTCAATGATCACCACACATTATAATAAGTACGCTGGTTCGTTACTTTATTAATACACATATTTAAATTACAATTACTCCTCATTAACTAATGGCTGTAAGCAGCCCTCACACACCGTCGATGGCAGTTCTCAAACTCGTCTGATCATGACATTACAGATGCGCATGTGCAGATTACCTTACAGATGCGCAGGCGCGAACATGCCGCCCCGCGTTGCAATGCGCAGCATTCAACTATTTTAATTAAGATATATTATAAAGAAATTTAAACAAGTATATTACAAACAATTTTGAACAAGTACTACTACATAAAATAATAGTAAGTACATTAATCATTAAGAGATAAAATACATAATTTAAAATTTTTTAAACAATAAAATTAACAGATTTTACCATAAACTTCACAATGATAATGAATGCCATACACACATAGTAACTACATAAAAAAATAAAATTACTTATCAATATGTAAAATACAAATCTTTGAAATGGGTCTTTTGTAAACTCCAGATTGAGTTTTGACTTTAACCACTCTGACCCGATTGTCTTCACTAAAATAAAGCTCTATTATTCTGCCTAATACCCATTTTTGAGGCGGTAGATTTTCATCTTTCAGAAGAACTCATTTATTTTTACATTATCCTTTTCTACCATCCACTTGGACCTCTGTTGCAAATTATTCAGATTTGTATATGCCATTTCTTCCAAAAAGCTTGAATTAATTTTGTCAGTCTTTTCGAATTAGATAATCGATTATCTTTAACTTCAGTTAAACTTGGCTTTATAATAGTATTTAAGGGTCTGCCAATTAAAAAATGGGCAGGTGTTAATACATCATAGACATCAGTATCGGACGACAGAGGTACAAGCGGTCTTGATTTTAGAATTCCTTCTATTTGGGTAACGGCTGTTAGGAATTCTTCATAACTCAATCTGGAATTACCCAAAACTCTCTTAAAATGATACTTAAACGCTTTAACTCCACTTTCCCAGAGCCCACCAAAGTTAGGTGCTCTCGGTGGAAGAAAGTTCCACATAATTCCCTCAGTTGACATATAACTAGCAAGGCCATTGTCTGGTTTTAAAACTAAATTGCGTAACCTAGAAATCTCCTTATTTGCTCCTATGAAATTTGTGGCATTGTCTGAAAATAGTTTTGAACATAAGCCTCTACGAGCCACAAATCTCTTTAAACACGCTACAAAGGCCTCTGATGTTAAATCGGTGACAATTTCGAGATGAACGGCTTTCGTGACTAAGCATATAAAAATGCATACATATAATTTATGGTAAATTCCCTTCCTTTGATGTTTATACTTAACAAGGAATGGGCCACAAAAATCCACACCTGAGCAGTTAAATGGGAAGTCAGGTGTCACCCTTTCTTTTGGTAAATCACCCATTAATTGTTCAACTCCAATGGGCTTAGCTCTAAAACACTTAATGCAATCGTGCACAACTTTTCTACAAGTAGCCTTACCCTGAACTGGCCAAAACTTTTGTCTCACATAATGAAGCAAAGCAGTAGGCCCTAAATGAAAATATCGTTTGTGATAGAATTCTAAAATGAGTTTAGTTAATTTATGACCTTTAGGCAGTATAATTGGGAATTTACTGTTGAAGCTTATATTAGCATGCTGTATTCTGCCGCTCACTCTTAGTACTCCCTCCTTGTCTAAAAAAGGATTTAAACATTTTATCTTACTTTTGCCAGGAACATTTGTTTTTATGCGTAAACATGTAATTTCCTCTGAAAATTCTTTACTTTGAATCTCCTTAATTAAGAAAATTTCCCTATTGTTGGTTTCTTCCGTTGTCAAGTGTCCAAGTCTCCTGTTTGAATTCTTCAGGTTGTAGATAAATCTGAAAAGATAACTTATAACATGTAATATTTTAGTATAATTATTACTAATATTAAGTACCTCTTCAATAAAGGTGCTAACAGCAACAGTAAGAATAAGTAAGTCATTATTTTCTGATTGTTTAAGTTCACTAGTAAACTCGTCTCTTATGACAGACACAGGAATTTCACGATTAGGGTACTCTCGATCAGTTAGAAAAGTAGGTCCCTCGAACCATAATTTATTCTTAACCAATTTCTCAGGATTCATCCCTCTTGAGATAAGATCTGCCGGATTGTTCTCAGAAGATACGTGTCGCCATTGCTGAACTTTTGTCAAGTTCTGGATTGTTGAGATACGATTCGCCACAAAAGTTTTTAGAAAGTAAGGCTCTTTTCGTAACCAGGAAAGAACAATCATCGAATCACTCCACAGGAAGATGTCAACCGTCTTTAGTTGCAATGTACTCCTCACTTTTGTCATCAATTTTGCTAAAAGAACAGCCGCACACAGTTCTAATCTCGGTATTGTAGTTTGCTTAAGGGGTGATACACGTGATTTACTACAAACCAGATTACTTCGAAAACACCTTTTTCTGATGTGGATTTGCAGTAGATGACACATCCATAAGCAGATTCGGAAGCATCTGGGAATCCGTGAAGTTCAATATGCACTGCATTTTCTATTAGTATGCATCTTTTAACACTGACCTTATTTATTGCTGGCAAGGACTTGATGAAGTTTTCCCATTCTTGCGCCTTCGTCTCAAGAAGCGGATCTCTTCAGTCCAACTTCAGACACCACAGTTTTTGCAGAAAGATTTTAGCTTTTGTTACCACAGGTCCCAAAAGTCCTAGAAGGTCAAATATACGTGCAATTGTTGAAAGCACTGACCTCTTCGTAGGCTGAGCTATGCTTTCCACCTGAATTTGGGAAGCGAATTGGTCGATGGTAGGTTTTCAAATAACACCCAATGCTTTAGATTCTTCTGATTCACCAAGGGAATATATTTTGTCGTTTGTTTGGCACATTTCAGTAGCATTACTACACCACTTATGGAGTAACATACCTCCACTCTTCAAAATGCCTATTAACTGATTCTGGAGTTCTAATTGCAGAACTTAACTACTCAGCTCCAGACAGAATATCGTCCATGTACATATCTTCTCTCAGTACAGGTGCTGCTAAAGGAAACTTATCTTCTTCGTCCTTTGACAGCTGCCCCTCAGGGGCTCACTTTTGTGAGTACGGGTGTGGCAATCCCGAGGTGCCCTAGCCCTTCAGGGGATCATCTTCTTGGTGAGACGGGTGTCACAATACTGGAGCCCCAGTGATCTATCCTCTTTTCCGTCTCCTCTGCTCTGAGCTGAAGCTTTCTTCCTTTCTTTCTCCCTTGTGGTTCTCCTCTTCGGAGGTAGGGACTCGTTATGAGAGACTGGAACAGCCCTTGTCTCTGGTTCTTGAGTGACGAGAAAACTGCCCACGTGTTTGCCGTGCGTGGAGACCCGTGTCAATGGAAAAGAGGGTCCTGGTAGTTGAGGGGCGAGGTACTGTCCCCAACACACTGCTTTGGCCTCCGCTTCAGTTAAACGGGAGGCACTTTGTCGTCCTCACATGTGTCAACCGGCTGGTCACTAGTCCTTAGTGTCAGTGGCTTGGGGACAAGCTCTCGGGAGTACCCGCTTTCGAGAAAGCCGACTGTGAGACTTCAGTCTGCGTATAGGTCCGGCTAGCCCTGGCGTAGGAATCTGCGTCCCCTTGTTGGGCTCCATGGTGGGTGGGGCGGTCGGACCAGAATGTTTTTCCATTTCAATATGAATGCTATGATACCTTCCTGCTCCAACAATGTATCCGATACTCCGACTGTGACCAAAAGACTAGAGACAGAGAAAGCACTGTATCAGATCTATCTTGTCCACGTTTCTTAATTATTACCAGCTCCGAAGAATTGAAAAAAATGTCACCCTTTGTAATAAACAAACATCTTTTGTCTTCTGTAGGAGAACTGAAAAATATTAAGAGACTTCGATCTGGAGACCTTTTGATTGAAACTGCGTCCGGAAAACAATCTGAAAATCTTTTGAAACTAACCAAATTAGGACAAGCAAACATTGAAGTTAAACCACATAATACTCTGAACTCGTCCCGAGGAGTAATCTCTGAAATAGACTTACTATCAGTAACTGAAGAGGAATTCGTTAAAGAGTTGGCAGATCAAAACGTGTGCGGTGCTCGTAGGATCAAAATACGGAAAGACGGTCAACTCATTCCTACTAAACATGTCATACTTACTTTCAAGTCTCCTAACTTGCCGAAAAACATCAAAGCTGGATACCTAAACTGTTCAGTCAGGCCGTATATACCGAATCCAATGCGTTGCTTCCAATGTCAGCGCTTTGGACATGGAAAGACCTCATGTCGCGGCAGCCTCACGTGTGCTCGATGTTCCATCGTAGGACATGCCAGTGAAGGCTGCTCTGCTGCCCCCTTATGCATAAATTGTAAAGGTGAGCACCCAGCTTTTTCAAGATCATGTCCGAAATGGCAGACAGAAAAACAAATTCAAAACATTAAAACAACACAAAAGATATCATTTACAGAAGCTAGAAGACTTGTTCTCTCTAACCAGCCAAGACTTAATAAATCTTATGCATCCGCAACAAAATCATTCAGATCAATATCAACGCAAACTACAGCTACGGCACAGAAAAAAGAACTAGCAATGACAGTAGATCCCAGAAACCAAAAATCAGGGAAAAAACCTGATGTTGGAAGTAGTGCGCCGGTGACTACGTCTAAAGGAAAACAGGATGTCCAACAGAACAAACATAGAGATGATATCAAGGAGAAAAATAAGCAAAAACCCAGGACCCCCAGTCAAAGTTCTATCGCAAGCATGAGTTCAGGACGCCTAGATGACTCAGATGAAATGGATGTTGAAAAAGGGTTATCTCTCTCGAAACACCTTCTGCCTCGAAAATCAAAGAAACAACACCGCCAAAACAAGCATCCATAATGGGTACATTTATTTCGTGGAATTGCCGGGGTTTCCGTCAAAACCTGGATAATATCAAGGATATAATTAACGTCTACCAACCTGCCTGCTTTGCACTTCAAGAGACCTTGTTAAAACCAAGCAGTCATGCTAAGATACGGAGATACACCACAGTAAGAAGGGACAACTCATCTGGGGATCGTGCCTGTGGTGGTGTGGGCCTTACCGTCTCCCACAATCACCGGTACACTGCACTCCCTTTGACGACCTCCCTTCAAGCTGTGGAGATTCAGATTAATTTACGTTTTTCAATCTCAGTGTGCACGATCTATTTACCTCCACATGAGCATGTAGATCAGCGAGAGCTAGATAGCATAACAGAGCAGCTCCCAGAACCTTTCCTGCTTTTAGGTGACTTCAATGCACATAGTACCTTATGGGGAAGCAGGGACACTAATTCAAGGGGCCGGCAGATCGAACAGTTGATGGAAGATCATTCTATTTGTCTGCTTAATAATGGAAAATATACCTACTTTCATCAGCCCACTGGAACATTTCATGCAATTGATCTGGTCTTCTGTTCTCCATATCTACTCCCCTTTTGCTCTTTCAGTGTAGAGGAGAATCTCTACGATAGTGACCATTTCCCAGTGATTGTAAATATTGCAGG
>KK117099.1:273501-329800 GCA_000611955.2 Stegodyphus mimosarum | reverse complement strand
AAAAATTGCATTAGGCAGCCCCTGAAGGTAGGGAATTGCCACCGGCCGCAGTACATTATCCAACCGTCATAGTGCCCTGAATACGAACAACAGGTGACCCGGAATCGTAGGCAATAGTGCCCCAACTATTATGCCACGTTGTCGCGCGGTGGGGCGTTCCGCAGTTACTGCCGGATTAGATCTGTTTCCACGTCGACGCCACACACGTATGCGGCGACTGTCACTGGATAAACAGAAGAGTGACTCATCTGAGAATACGACGTTTCGCCATTCTGTTATCCACATCGCTCCAGTCCGGCTCCATTCTAAACGTTGGCGTGTATGCTGTGGGGTCAATGGCAGTCTTCTTAACGGACGCCGTGAGTGCAGGCCACGCTCAACCAATCGACGGGAAATGGTTCTCGTCGACACGGGAACATCCAGGGTATCTTGCACATGCTGCAGAATCGCGGTACAAGTGAATTGCGGGACCGATACAGCTTGTCGGCGGATGCGTCGATCCACGCGTGTTGACGTCACTCTGGCTGCACCAGCACCCATCCTTTTTCCACATTCCCTTGTTCCAACCATGTTCGCCATAGCCGATGCACCGTGCTCGCATCCATGTGGGTATCAGCTGAGATTTGACGTAAGGACCAACCCACCCTTCTCAGTCCGATCACCATATCCCTCGTAAAATCGTCTATCTGATGGAAGTGCCTTCGTTGACGGCGGCTTGGCATTCTCTCCTATTACACGTATCCTCCGGGACAAAAACCAACTTTCTGCGATAATTCGTCTGGCAGAAATAACGACACGAATATTGCCCATTGTGCATGTTCCTTTCCTTATATCTTACTTCACGTGCGTCGGAGAGCTGCGCATTTCACATCATTCGCATAACTCAGTGACGTGCGTCTACTCTAAAATTTGCAGAAATTTCTGACCACTCCTTCTTGGTGTTGCATTTTCAATGTCGAGCAGTGTATATTGTAATTATATACGTAGCGTATTCGGAAAGTAAGTACCGTTTCATTCTAGCGCTGTGGTAGGCGTCCGGCGCATGCGCACTAGTCTTTCTTGTTCACTGAGTTTCAATTGCCGTCATTTTGGTTGCTCTATGTTGTGTTTTCAGTTTGCTGTGCACATTCAAAATGTTTAAGACAATTAGTTCTCCCGCTGACTGTAAGATTCGTGCCGTAATTAAATTTTTGAACGCGAGGAATGTTAAACCGGCGGAAATTTATCGCCAAGTGACAGAAGTTTACGGTGAATACGCGATAAGTGATGGAATGGTGAGAAAGTGGGTAAGAATGTTTAATGCAAGTCGAACAAATGTCCACGCCGAGGCTCGGACTGGTCGGCCTTCTGTTGTCACCGATGATTTGGTAAGGAAAGTTGATGAAGCCATTCATGAGAACGACGCTTCATTCTGTTGTCACCGATGATTTGGTAAGGAAAGTTGATGAAGCAATTCATGAGAACAGACGCTTCACAATGACAATTCTTTCCACAAATTTCACGTACTGTTTTATTCGAAATTGTGTCTGACCGCTTGAATTATCGCAAACTGTGTTCCCGATGAATTCCAAAAATGCTCGCTGATGTTCACAAAACAAAGCGACTTGGTAGTGCCCTGACATTTCTCACGCGGTACAGTGATGAGGGAGAAAACGTTTTAAACCGAATTGTGACAGGTGATGAAACTTGGGTGTGTTATTTCACACCAGAATCGAAACAACAATCGATGGAGTGGAAACACACTCATTCTCCGAAAAAACAAAAGTTCAAAGTGGCAATGTCATCACAAAAAATCATGTGCACTCTCTTCTGGGATAGGAAAGGCGTTTTGCTTACTGAATTTCTTCCCAGAGGTGAAACCATTAATGCGGCACGATGTTGTGAGACTTTAACAAAACTAAGGCGTGCCATTCAAAACAAACGAAGAGGAATGCTCAGTAAAGGAATTGTGTTGCTCCATGACAATGCTCGGCCCCATACTGCTGGTGTAAATAAATTCTCTCTCTCCCCTTTCGCCTTTTTTATTAATTATTATTATTATTCTAGCAAAATTCTTTTAAATATTTCGATTACATTTTTTTTTCAATTCTCTTTTACTTACAGTTTTTCAATACACTCTGCACAAAAAAATAAAAAGGGGGGATGGTTCTGTATCTCCTGAGCCGATTGACGAAATTTAACTTGCATTTTCTATGTCTCAAAAGTGCGACTTAGAACATATTTACATATAGCATTATTCTAAGGCAGGTATTGAACAAAACACAAAATTGAACTTCTTTTGAAATGACATACATATTTTTCTCAATATTTCAATTTTACTACTCAAACAATGCCAAGGTTTGTAAAAATCGCACGTGTAGTTTTTAAAAGATTAGCTCTCAAAATTTTAGTTCCTCAATGTTAGTTAATTAAAATCGGCATATATTTATTAATAACTTTTTTTTATTAAATTGGCTTGATTCCTTCTTTCACATTTCCCAATTTAGGTTAAAACCAAATAAAATTCGCGGATATTTTCATATTTATTTTTTAAGCTTGTATTTTTTAGTAATTTTTATAAATTTTTCGAAAAAAAATTGAAGCTATAAAATTTTTACCATCACCTTAAAGTAAATGTATTTTTAGGCATACCTGCAAAAATTTGAGAGTTTTTTTATTCAAAATTTCCCAAGATATACGTGAATTTATATACTGGCGAGTTTGGAAATTTGGCATATTTGTTTTAAGCGATAATAACACCAAATGTGGTTTACGCACTCTGTTAAAATTCATTGAAAGAATGAACGATGTACCTTTCCTTTCCGCTCGTGCACAGTGAAAGGGCAAGGAAAACAGGTTACCATAAATTAAGAATTTTTGCCGAATGAATTATTCTTGGCGCGAACTGAAGAAAGTGCGCCAAGATAAATTTTTAAATTTCTTGGTAAGTTTCTCACCTAATTTTGCAAAATTTAATATTTTGGCATAATTTGAGTCGTGAAATCGAAATATGGAAGAAAAATGTGTGTTATTCATATCATAATTCATCAATTTCTGATATGCCGCGCTTTAGCTTTAGTATTTTTCATTCTTAGAAATTTTGACGGCCATTACTGTATGAAGGAAAGTGTTTAAACTTAACAATTCAAAGTTTACACTCACATATTTAAAAAGCTGAAATATATAGTTCCTTATTTCTTTAGTTTTGCGTATTAAATTATGACAAATATGCCAGAGAGAATTTGTAGATGTTTAAAGATTAGCAAAAAGGCTTGCTGATAAGCTGTACTAAAGAAATCGAAATATCAGAAATTTCATATCATATCAAAAATTTCATATCAGAAAAAGTTCGATTTTATGCCAAAATATCTATGTAAAAATTTTTGTAAATCTGCCCAACAAAACGGGAGATTTTATTATTATTATTATTATTAGTCCAAAGGAGCAATTTGCGTTGAAGGACTATAAATTTCGTTTTGGCATTTTGCGTTGAAAACTATAAACTGCGAATCATTTTTCAAATTGTTGCGACCAAATATTATCGCCCTGTATCATATTTAAAGAAATTAAATAATGAAAAATCCTGCATGAATGTATGTATGTTTCTCGCATTTTGATAAAACAACGGTAAATTTGTTGTATTATCTATTATTTTGTAACACTTCAACGAATTTTTGATTAAAAAAACTAAAGCGAGATTTCAAAGCGAGCAATGGCAACACTGTACGAAAAAAAAAGAAAAATATTTTTATCTCCAGCGCGTGAGATTCTGTATCGGAAATTCTAAAGCTAGGCTCATTTTAGATTTATTTTGTGATATTGCTGTTGAATTGAATTTTATGGTTTGAGTACATAGAACATGATATTGTTACGGATTTCATATTTATTTGGCTATTTATTTAGAAGAGTAATTAAAGTTGGTTTATTTTCCCGTGCAACGCAGACGATTTTTGAAGAGAAAGCTACGTCGGAAAAATAAAAATAAAAGAGCGCGTGCATGTAATGTTTAATAAATAAATATCTCGTAATTACTGTTGCCATACTGAAAAATCTAGAAAAATCGAGATTGTTCTAGTGATAATTAAAAGCTTATAAAAGCTCTCAGTTGTTGTTGTAGTTGTAGCTGTAAAAAGCGAACTGCTGTTTGTTTACTTAATGCTGTTATTGATTGTAGCGATTTCGCTGTGAGATAGAATTATTTTATCTGTTTTGAACTGAGTTTTTGCTAAACGTTTGAGATATTCTGATATTGTGCGAATATCTCTGAAGAAATATTTCAGCATTTTGATTTATTACTTGTGGAAAGAATAAATTTTTGTTAACTTTTTACGACTTGTGCATTCAATCCATAACGAACCCTTACGCACGCAACAATATTCAATAAATAAAGGTAAAAGACAAAACGTTAAAAAAACACCCCTTTGGACGTAATTTAAAATCTGAAATCTTTCAGATTTTATTATTATTATTGAAAAGTGTACGTCCTATATTCTAGCATGCACAAAAGGGACTCGCATAAAGATTATCCAAAAAATCATAAAGGCGAATATCCAAGAACGTCTTTTGTAATATATGTCAACTTAACAAAGGCAGCCAAAGAGGAACATGTCCACAAATATTTCACACATTTTCCTTTATTTTTTTTTATTAAATTATCGGCCTAGGAAAAAATTTGGGAGGTTATTATCTCACCGCTTGTTTTTCTTTCCATCCGTTTGTGAAAGGAAAGAAAAAATGTATACATACATATTATGATGTAAGCGCTTTCTTTTCCAGATTCTTTTGGTTACACACTGAATTAGCGAAGTAGGTTAATATTTACACCATTCGCTGCTTTTTCATATCCCAGAAGCTCTTTATAAATTAAACAGTACTGGGATTGGATTACCCTTTAAACGTTATCGATCTGCGGATGAATTTACTTTGCTTAGTATGTTCACCAGACGCTTAACTGCAACTGAGAGTATTCATCTTAGGTAGCATTCTTCACCTACATAATGTAAATGGTGACGGAAAAAAAAAAAAATCCAAAGACACGTTCCGATGCCGTTTAACAAAATTGTTTGAACTACTTGTTTTTTTAATCTTTTCAGTTTGAAAAAAAAAAAAAAAAAAAAAAAAACCCATTAAGGAGGATTGTTCAGGTTTGAGTTTTTTTTTTTAAACATAATATTTAAAAAAAATTTGAAAGCTTTCAGAATTTATATTACGGTGAAAGGAGCGTTTATTTAACGCTTTGTGTGTTACTTTTATTTATTAAATATCAGGTTTTTCACACTTAAATCATAAAATTCAATCCAAAGCAATATCGAAAATATTAAAAGAGCATTAGAATTTCCGATACACAGTCTCGCCCGCAGCAGATAATTTTTTTTTCCCGTACAGTGTTGCCATTGCTCGCTTTGAAATCGTTGAGTTTCTTAATAAAAAAATTCATAAATGCTTCACAAAATATAAATTTTTTTTTTTTTAAATCTGAAAGCTTTTCTTCTCATATTTTACATTACGCCCAAAAGGGGCGTTTTTTTAAACATTTTGTGTGTTACCTTTGTTTATTAAATATCATGTTCTTCGCACTTAAGCCATAAACTTCAGTTCAAAAGCAATATCGCAAAATAATTTTAAATTGAGCATATCTTTAGAATTTCCGATACACAGTCTCGCATCCTGGAGATAAAAATGTAATTACCCCCCCCCCCGCATAGCGTTGCCATTGCTCGCTCTGAAATCGTTGAGTTGTTAATCAAAATTTCTTAATGTCTGACAAAATACGAAATAGATAATAAATAATTCCAAATCCCAAATTAGGGCTTCCAGATGCCCATATTTGGTGGAGGATTTCGTTATTCAAAATTTGATGGCTTTAGGTACCGCTGTTTTATCCCATTGATGAAAACATGCATACATTTATGCAGATTCTTCGTTATTTAATTTCTTTAAATATTGTTGCGTGCGTATGGGTTCGTAATGGATTGAATGGACTAATCGTTAAAAGTTAATAAAAGTTATTCTTTTCACAAGAATTAAAACAAAATGCTGAAATATTGCCTCAGAGATATTCGCACAGTATCACAATATCTCACAGTAGTTATATTTTGAACTACTAAAACGTTAAACAGAACTCAATTAAAAACAGAGAAAGCTAATTTGATCTCACCGCGAATTCGCTACAATTAATAACAGCACTAAGTAAACAACAACAGTTCGCTTAAAACAACTGAACTGAGATGTTTTCTTCCAGCTTTTATAAATTTTTTAAACATTCACGAGAACATTCTGGTAAAATCTATTTTCTCAATTTTTCTGGATAGCAAAACAGTAGAATTACGAGATATCTATTTATTAAATGTTAAATGCGCGTGCTACTGTATTTTACTTTTCCCGGCTTAACGTTCTCTTCAAATAAGTCTCGTGCTGTAATGCACAGGGAAATAAAACAATTTGAATTATAATTTTACTAAAAATAGAAAATTAAATACAAAATCCGTAACAATATAATACAGGGCTCTAATATTCGGTGGCAACAATTTGGAATTTGAACCGACATTTTTAGTGAATCAACGTAAAATGCCAAAACGAAATTAATAGTCCTTCTGGGCAAATTGCCTCTTTGGACGTAAAACACTTGCCTAAATATACGCTGGACATCTCACTTGTGTATATCGAAAACCTTCCTTAAAAAAGATTAGCAAAATGGAGTAAAACATGACTCAAATTCAATTCATTCTATAGCCTTATACCACATATTAACAAAGGTAAAATAAAATTTTAAAAAAATCTGAAAGCTTTAAAAAAAAATTCAAAGGGGCTTTGTTCCTGAAGGACTATTGTTTTCGTTTTGGCATTTTGCGTTGAATCACTATAAATGCCCGATTCACTTTTCAAATTGTTGCCACCGTTATTATCGCCCTGTATCATATTTAAAGAAATTAAATAAAGGAGAATCTGCATTAAAAAAAAACTTCTTATCTCCAGCTCGCGAAACTGTGTATCGGAAAATCTAAAGATACGTTCACTTTAAAATTATTTTGCGAAATTGCTGTTGAACTGAACTTGATGGTTTAAGTGCGAAGAACATGGTATTTAATAAATAAAGGTAACACACAAAACGTTAAAAGAACGCCCCTTTGGACGTAATTTAAAACCTGAAATACCTTTACATAATATGAAATAGATAATAAAATAAATCCAAAATTCCTAATCTGAGCTTTCAGATGCCCATATTCCGGTGGAAACGTGCGTTATTCAAAACTGGATGGCTCTAGGTACCGTTGTTTTTATCACAATGCGAGACATACGTATACAAACATTTATTCAGACTCCTCATTTTCTAAGTTCTTTAAATTTAATACAGGGGTGTAATATTTGGTGGCAACACTTTCGGACGCATATAATTCATAATATAGTCATCATTCTTCTTAGGAATGTTTTGCCTCTTTAAGAAACTAAAAAAAGATTCGCATCTATCTCTCGAAAGCTAGGCAGCTTTTCTGAACATTTGTATAACTTTAGACCATGAACTGTAACACCCAAGATATGGACGAAACTGGTTGGGATTTATTAGATTATGGTAAACTATATGAGGGATATCCGCTAAGTTTGATTTTATTTGACTACGGCGAAGGTTTAAGGAAAGGAATGCCTTTGTGGAGGATTTTCTAACGGAAACTGGCTCGTATGCACGTTACAGATGAAGAAAATCACGAAAACACTCATGCAGCCAGTCCATTTGCCAGATTCTAAATCCAGACCGAACTACCAGTGTTCAGAGATTACGACTGACCGCTCGGCTCTGGTGGGCTCTACTATTTGCTAAGGGTTTTTTGGTTAGGTAGATTATGGAAAAGCACACTAAAAGTATCTGCTTAAGTGGATGTCTTCTTGGAGGACTTTCTAAAGGAAACTGACTATTATATATGTTACAGACGGAGAAAAACACGAAAACGCCCATGCAGCCAAGCCCATTCGCGTGAAATCGAACCCACGTAGCAACTACCAGTGTTCAGTGATTTTATCGTTAGGCTGCTAGTGGGTTCCTGTCTGCTAAACGAAGGGATGCCTTTATGGAGGGTTTTCTCTCTAGTCTGTTCCGAGTGATTTGAAGCCAGATCGAACTATCTTTGTAGCGTTCTAACGGCTCAGCTGCTAATGGCCTACCAAGGTGGTTGAGAAAGTAAGCGATTCTCGGCTAATTCTGATATGAACCAAAGGTATGCTGAGTAAAATACAAAAGAAAGAAAGAAAAGCAACGGAAAATGGTAATTATATATCTTCGTTCTACTTGGAAAAAAATTGGCATAACATTTCAGAAAAAGTCCGATTTCGTGTAATATATATCCTAAGTCGCGCTTTCGAGACACGGAAAACGTAATTTGAATTTCGTCAATCGTCCCAGTACAACGGAAGATATAGAGCGCAGTGTGCCTTATCTGCTTGTAATGTAAAGGAAATTTGAAGTCTAGGCAGTCATTTTAGAGCTATCTGCTCTCACAAATATTCTCCTTTTTACGTCCAGCCAACCTATATACGTAGGTAAGGGAGGTGATGTTTTCGATCTAAAAATTTGATAGTGATTTTTTAGTGAAAAGTAAGAATTAGGTGCCCCATAACATATTTTTTACTATTTTTGCAATGATGTCCGTCTATCCGAGTGTCTATATGTATGAGACGATTTTTTTCGTTCATGGTAACTCTTATATGAAACTGTCAAAAATTTCCGCTTTCCGTATTTAGGCTTTCTAGATTCATGTAAAGAGCTGATTAGATTTTAGGTAAAACTGAACAAATCGCAGTAATACTTTAAAGGAAGTCCATAACAGTCTTTAATGGACAACCAGAAGTGGTACTTTAAAGGAAGCCCATAATGAAAAACTATATTAAAATATAATCCAAAACTTTAGTGCCAGTATTTAAGACTTGTTTAAATGAGAACGACACATTTGATTTTGATTAAATTGATAATCTGGAAGTGATATTTTACTAAGCGTTGAACTGATTTTCGTAGAACATATATTATGAGATAATTCAAAACTGCTAAAATTTGGTATCTTAAATAGGTATTTTATTGAGAAAAACATATTATATTTTTTGGCATTTAATTTAGTTGTAGAATTATACTGAATGCAACAAGATTAAGCTCATTATAAAGACGAAACAATTAAATTCTCAATCCTCCATTTTGTGCTCGTTTCACTGTTTTGTTGAATCACTTTTCAATTAAAGTATTATTTTTAAAGAAATTATACAGCAAATATAAATAATGTAGCGAATATAAACACAAACATATGGCACACTTATCATTATATCGGGAATTCTAAAGATGCGTAGCGTTTGTAATTAACACTGAGCCAAAATGTTTATAAACAAATTAGATTTTATTTGCAAACGATCAACCCGAAGTGATAGTTAAAGCTCGTTGCTGTTCTACCAGTAACATGTCTTAATATGGAATTTACAAGAGGTTATGTGTTGGCAACATCAGATTTTTTAGCTATGATTTTCGCATATTCTCTTAAATGTGTAATTCTCACGAGTTCCCTGGGAACACTAATAAGGTACTGAACTTAGAAATGAGTTTGAGTAATTTTTCCTGCAGTATTTAAGCGTGACATTTCATACTAACTGAAGAATATTTTCGGAATGCGTTTGATTTTTTCCCTTACCAATGGATATACTAAGTTTAAATTTATTCGTCATTATACATGCTAGAAATTTTTACCTAAAATAACGAGAAGCAGAAATTATTTTAGCTCATATACCGACAAGTATTTAAATTCCGTTTAAAAGCACTTGAAAAATTCTTGGCAGAAATAATAAAACAAGGTTTTTCAAAATATGAGTAAGTAGAACTGAGGATATACGATAAAAAAAAAAAAAAAAAAAAAAAGGGGAAAAAATAAATAAAAAGGGTTAAAAAAAAGGGGAAAAAATCAATTAAAAGGGTTTGCTAGAAAAACGTAATTTAGACTCATTTCACTGGAATGGTCAATGGGCGTGGCCACTAGGTCATCCTTGTGTCTAAAAGACAATGTAAACAAGAGAGGGATGGATCGTAAAAGCACTTCTAATTAAGTAAATCGAAAATAAATAAAAACTGGTTCAAATGTTCTGAGAAATTAGCAAAAAGTAAGGGGCTGGACGTATATCAGCAATTTTATCATGCTGCCATCTTTAGTAGTAATTTACTTTTGGGTCATCCCATAAATAACTGAGGTTTTTCATATGAACTAAAAGTCGGAGGAGGAACGACATAAACTACCTGCATCAATTTTGTAAAACTAATTGTTAATTTTACCTTGGTCTTATTCTTAATACACTCACGTTTGTGAAAATTGCAACACCAAGAAGGAATAGTCATAATTGAATGCAATTTAATACACAGTTGAGTGGTAGTGGTACAAATAAATGATTAAATGTTCAAAGCAAACAAACAAGAACAAGAGATCAGAATCAGTATTTTGTGTGGCCACCACGCGCCGCAATAAGTGCTGCTACACGACGTGGCATGGAGTCAAACAAAGTTTGAATGTCTGACTGAGGAAGAGCATTCCATATCGTTTGTACGCGTACCCAAAGTTCGTCTGCAGACGCAACAGGACGAGGATCACGAGCAAGACGCCGACCAATGACATCCCACACATGTTCAATTGGCGACATATCCGGGGAACACGCAGGCCAAGGAAGAAGCTGTACCTGCTGCGCTGCAAAGAAGGATTTAACAATCCGAGCAGTATGAGGGCGGGCATTGTCCTGTTGAAATACAGCGCCTGGCAAGCTTTGAAGGAAGGGAACAGCTTCGGGCTGTAGAACTTCACGGATATACCGGTTGCTGTTCAGATTGCCCACAATTCGTAGCAATTGAGATCGTCTATGATATGCTATGGCGCCCCAGACCATAACTCCGGGTGTTCGTCCACTGTGGCGTTCGATAATGCACTCCGGAAGGTGGCGTTCACCGGCATAGCGTCTGACACGAATGCGGCCATCATGGTACCACAAATTAAAGCGGGATTCGTCAGAAAACACGACATGCTGCCAATCAGCACGCCAGTCTCTATGCTGATTGGCCCATTGTAGCCGCAGGCGGCGATGGTCGTGCGTTAGGGGGATCCTGTATAAAGGAGTCCGTGCGCGCAGTCCACACTGCAGCAGACGTCTACGAATTGATGAAGCACACAATGAAACACCTGTAGCTATTGACCACAGTGCTGCCAATTGTCTAGAGGAAGCTGTACGGTCCGTCCGCGCCATGCGGACCAGGTGTCTATCATCGCGAGCTGACGTCACATTTCGGGGTCCACTCCCGGATTTCCGAGTTGTCCGACACTCGTCCGTCCACTGCTTCCAAACGCGCATCACTGTGCTGCTGTTACGCTGCACACGAGAGGCTACTGCACGATACGACAATCCAGCTTCACGAAGGCCGATGATTCTCCCTCGTTCAAACTCTGTAAGTTGTTCAAATCTCGCTCTCTTTCGTCGACGAGGCATAAGTACAGATTGAGTTAACGTTTACCACTAGCAGATAACCACCGATAACCATACACGCCTCGCTACAGCCGTCTATTTATTCGGATCCATCAGCCGTTCAGACGGCGCTGCTCAGCATACGCATGCGCTACGGATTTGCAATTCTAATCATTTGCATATCATGCGCTACTTTACATTTCCTGAAAATTTCAGCTCACTCGCGTAAGTCCTTCATGGTGTTGCAATTTTCACAAACGTGAGTGTATATGACTTGAAGAGCTGTAAGGTATTTCTCCCGTTTTCTTAACATGCCTTCATGGTGTAATGGTCTGTACATCCGGCGCGTTCGAGTCCCGGCGAGGACATTGCTCATTTCTTCGATTTCCTTATTTTGAAAAATTCTAAAAGGTGGTGGATGATGATTTTCCACCACCAGAATTCGGCGATTCTGTCCCCTAATCTCCAGTCCCAGTTTAAAAAGGGGTATATAAGATTTATGTCCCGCCTTCTTTGCATGTCTTCATGGTGTAATAGTTAGCAAATTCGGGGCATATTCGAGAGGTCCGAAGTTCGAGTCCCGCCGAGAGCACTGCTCATTTTCATATCTCCTGCTTTCAAAAAATACCTAATGTCTCTACATTAACACCCGAGCTGAAAAAAGGTAGTGGATGATAATTTTCCACCACCAGGATTTGGCGATCGGGTCTCCTGATCTCCAGTCATCCTTAAAAAGGGGGAGTATATAAGGTATCTCCCGCTTTCTTAGCATGCCATCGTAGTGTAATGATCAGCACACTCGGCGCGCATTCGAAAGGTTCGAGGTTCGAGTCCTGGCGAGGGCATTACTCCTTTTTCACATCTCCTGCTTTCAAATAACTCAATATCTCTACACAATGCAGTTTGAATTTAAGCGTTATTCCCTCATAGCTAAATGGTAGTGAGAAAGTAACATACTCAGCGTATTTTGCTTCATGACTTCAAATAAATAATTATTACTACGAACATTATTTCAGTATGTGGGAATCGGACAATAAGCTAAACCAGTGCCATCGATATTCCAGAAATTCCAAGTCGAAAGCTACAGCCTAGAACAGTGGTTCTTAACACGTGATCCACGGAACACCGGTGCTCGGAGAAGCCCCTTCAAGTGTTCTGTGAAAAACATCAAATACACAGTTAAAAATTATTGCCAAATAATTTTTGTATGGGATTGTAAGCAACAAACGGAATGACAATTGACTTTTTAATTATATGTCTGGTGTTGAACACTTAATACACAACTAGTAATGGCTATGAAAATGTAATTCATGCACCAGCGCGAGTGCCGCCGAGACAGTTAGGGGAGCCTACGGCGGTACGAAAGGGCTGGGTTCGAATTCCGGTGAAGGCATGGATGTTTGTAAATGCACAGTGTCTTTGCGGCATGGGAGTACTCTAAATATATGGCGAGCCGAAAGTCCTCGCTTGTGGATTATGGTAGGGGAGAGAGGTGGACCGAGCAGTATGAGGGCGGGACCTCCCCGGGGTGCTGTTCCTCAAAACTAGGCTGGAAATAAAAGTCCAACCTCCTTGAGGCTCTGACAACCATTTTTCCATGAAATTTATGGACAAGACAAGAAGAAGAACAACAACAACTAGCGCGAGTGATCCAGAACTCAGCTACCAAGCGAGTTGCATCACAAAGATTGTCAAGGGGAAGAGTGCATTTGCTGGCGTCCGCTATATGCTGATCGTTGGAAAGAAAGCGTTGGACGTAGGTAACATCAAAGCAAAAGTAAAAAAGGCTCGATAAAGAAACGCTTTATGAAGTAAAGGAAAGGGAAAATGTATGAAAGAACTAAAAAGGCAAGATTCAATCCTGAACTTCGCGTTAAGAATGCCGTACCCTTCCCCCAAACAAACAGAACTTTTTTTGCAGCGGTAAGCCGCTTCATTTTCAATTTTACAGTGAGGACTGTTTTTGATACTGAGATTGCAGCCATATGCATAGCCTTTTCCCAATTGTCATACTCTGATTCTATAACTTCGCTTCTAGCGATTTTCTTCTTTTGAATCAACAATGTCCATACATTGGTTTGTCTGTGCGGTTCACAAATGAATTCTGAGTAGTGAATGGGGTTTACTGGATACCTTTCAGTAATTGTATCGATTCGAGATTTTGAATTCAACAAATTTACGTAATTCCTGCAAAATAATACTATGGATTTCACATTTACTATTTACGTAGAATTGTAATTAAAATTGCTTTATATTTCCCGTGTAACGCAGACGATTTTTGAAGAGAAAGCTACGTTGGAAAAATAAAAATAAAAGAGCGCGTGCATTTAATATTTAATAAATAAATATCTCGTAATTACTGTTGCCATCTAGAAAAATCTACAAAAATCGAGATTGTTATATTGATAATTAAGAAGCTTATAAAAGCCGAATTGAAACACCTCATCTCAGTTGTTGCTGTTGTTGTTGTAGTTGTAGCTGTTTAAAGCGAACTGCTGTTTGTTTACTTTATGCTGCAGCGATTTCGCTGTGAGATAAAATTAGTTTACCTGTTTGAGTTTTGCTAAACGTTTGAGATATTGTGATATTGTGCGAATATCTCTGAAGAATTTCAGCATTTTGATTTATTTCTTGTGGAAAGAATAAATGTTTGTTAACTTTTTAACGACTTGTGCATTCAATCCATAACGAACCCGTACGCACGCAACAATATTATCATTTACAACACTAGGTTTTATATTTTTCGTAAATATTTCTTATTTCACGGAGTGGACAAAATTATCATAAAGAAATCTTGTCTTGGTACTAATGATGTGAATATTGCTAGCACTTGTAAGACTTATAGACAGTGCAGAAGCGATAAAAGTTTCGGAATCTCATTCGCTTGTAGAACGAAGTATACGAAAAATTCGGATTAATCTAGACCAAAATTACAGATTATCCAAATCCTTTTTGCGTTGTATGCGGAAAGAAACTTGTCAATAGCGCGATGGTGCCCGCTAAATAAGAGCGTCATTTTTCGACAGAACATAAAACTCTTAACATCAAGTATTAAAGAACACTTCAAAAGGTTTCTGTAACTGCAAGGTAAACAAAAGGACAATTAAAAAAACAATATAAACTCAACTTAGTTTATATAAAATTGTTGAGTTAATAGTGTTGCGTGCGTACGGGTTCGATATGGATTGAATGCAGAAGTCGTTAAAAAGTTAACAAAAATTTATTCTTCCCACAAGAAATAAATCAAAATGCTGAAATATTTCTTTAGAGATATTCACACAATATCACAATATCTCAAACGTTTAGCAAAACTCAATTCAAAACAGATAAACTAATTCTATCTCCCAGCGAAATCGCTACAGCATAAAGTAAACAAACAGCAGCTCGCTTTAAACAGCTACAACTACAACAACAACAGCAACAACTGAGATGAGGTGTTTCAATTCGGCTTTTCTAAGCTTTTTAATTATCACTAGAACAATCTCGATTTTTCTAGATTTTTCTGGATGGCAACAGTAATTACGAGATATTTATTTATTAAATATTAAACGCACGCGTTCTTTTATTTTTATTTTTTCGACTTAGCTTTCTCTTCAAAAATCATCTGCGTTGCACGGGAAAATAAAGCAATTTTAATTGCGATTCTAAATAAATAGCCAAATAAATATGAAATCCGTAACAATAGCATAAAAATTAAACCCCTACAGGATTGCAGAAACTCTCATTTTACCTGCTAGCTGTGAAACAGTGAAGTTTGGTGAAGCAGTAAAAAAGAAGATTTTGAAGATTCCGGAAACGGATGACACCATTCGCAGAATTAGTGACATTTCCTGCAGTATTGAGAAAACTATTGAAGATTAACTTGTTAACATGCTGTTTGTATTGCAAAAAGACGAATCAAAAGATGTTAAGTGGCAAAGCACATTTCTTAGGCTTTGTAAGATTTATTTGTGGACAGACGGTAATGTTAAATCAATTTTTGTGCTGTAAGGAATTTTCAGGGTGTGCAACTGGCCAGGATTAATTTAATGCACTAAAGTCATACTTGAATACATTAAAAACATCATGGGATCAATGGGTTGATATTTGTACCAACGGACAGCATCTACGCTAGGATCATTCTAAGGATTTGTGTCTTTAGCGGAAACAATCAATTCAAATATAATATTTCTTCATTGCTTCTTGAATCGCGAAGTACTTGCTATAAAGGCAATGAATAAGAGACTGCATGAAGTATTGGATCAAGTAGTTTTCATGCTGAATTTTACTTAAATGAAGCCGGATTTTTCAAACAAGTTTGTTCATCCATGGAAGCATATTGTTGCGAAATGCTCAACTGCGGTAACATAGCTTACCCGCAAAGGAAGTTTAGGGTTGCCAGAAAACGGAAAAAAAGGCAGGGTTGCCAGATTTTGCTCGAAATCGCCCATTTTTCAACAAAATCGGCGATATGCCATAGATGAAATGAGAACATTCTAGAACGAGTTGTTACCGGTTTTCTTGAGAATGTTCTCTAAGACAGGTCAAAAGCTATAAATACCCTGCCTGTAGTCCATTAAGTCTAACGACTCTGTTACTTGCTTACATTTGACAGTTAGTAGCATAGTGAATTAAGTCAATTTCTGCACCAACTTCAGTGTCTTTTTGCCGAGTGAAGCCAAAAGCTTTGTGCACCTAAAAATCTGTCATTCTGCCTAATTTTAAATAATTTAAACTATAATTTTTATTTTAAAAATTGTTTTTTAACGTTTTTTAAAATCCCTATTTGGTGTTTTAGGTTCTTCTGTATTTTGGAATTTTTAATGAAGATGTTTCGAGTTTTAATACATTCCTTGTCGCGAATTGAGAACTGAATTGATTGAATGAGAATTGCATGTCTAATGAAATTTGGGGAAATTAGTTTAACTGAAATGCAGCAAAAAATGTGCATAATTTGATAGGCCGTACAAGGAAGTCATATTGTGTCCACGTCAGATTTTTTTATATATATATTCTTTTTCTCTTCAGTAACAAAATTATTTTTGCGAGCAATGTCTTTTTTTTTCTATTGCACCTTTTTAAAAATGTTGACCACTCTTCTTTAGCTTATGGTGCATTATAAGTGTTCTACGCATGTTAGATTTTAGTGCTCCCCGACTTTGAAAAGGTAGAGACCCAAGAGCCCAGAAGAAAAGTCTCTTCCAGGAAAATCTGCAAACCTCGTCCAGAACTATAAACCTCTGGAACAAAATACTATCGCAACTATTAAAAACTATCAGGATATGAAGGAGAGTATTATCTTAATTCTGAAAAACAAAAAGAAGTATAAAAAACCGCATTATTTATAGGATGGTTTATTACTAGAAGAATGGCTAGAAAAGGGAAAGGATTAGAAACCTCTGGAAACTTTGAATTAGTGGATAATTTACAGCTCTGTGTTATTTTCAATTAGTAGAACTAATAATTTTAATTATGATAGTTTTACATATGAAATAGTGACGAAGAAAATGTGAAAAAATGAGAGAGAAAAAAGAAATTTTCATGAGAAAATGTCTAATACTCAAATAACTTTAAAATGCATGAATTATTAAGAATTGTTATCCGCATAATGCGGATAATATAGCTTTGTAATCTGAAGAAGAAACACGGCTAACTGTTTTAATTAAAAAAAGAATTATTTAATTTATATTTCTAAATTTTCACTTTATATACATGGTATGTTTTTGACACTGCGCAAAATATCTTTATCAGAATAGTAAATAGAGTTCCTTAAACAAATATGGATATCAAAAGTTAATGCAATTTTTTCAACTCTACATTAAAAGTAAATTTTAAAATATTGTAAGATTGTAAAAATAAGTCTTAAATATTTTTCCTTTCTTCCGTGAAGCAAGAAGTAGTGTAAAGGTTGTGTATAAACTAGGGTACTTGTAAGGGAAAATTATTACAAGGTCCATGAAATATGTCGTCACTCTTGAAAACGAGAATTAATTTTAGATACTTTTAATGATTATTTTTTTTGTGTGGCAACGTTATCTATATTCCATGAATTTGTTTTCAGTTGTAGCTTACGTTTTGGTTTCAGATGTAGATATTGGGCAGGAAATATTTGTAATTAGAGTCTACTATATCGTAAGGTTTATCCTAAGTTTATAACAGTTACTTTAAGTTTGTCACACTTTTCTGTCTCTCCTAATTTCAACTTACAATTTCCTACCAGAATGTATTTTCAGGAACGCGTTTAATGCAAATGAGTAAGAGCCAGAGTTTCTGACTAGCGCGCTATTTTGGGCTACGCCTCTCTCTAAGCTATTGCTACGCTCGGCCGTACTTCAGGCCCTTGACAGCTTTGCCTACTTAATTGAGATTTAGGGGCCAACTACTTAGAACCTTGATAGCTTCGGCTATATCTTTTTAGTTTAGCTTTAATTCTTATTACCTTAAGTTCAAGCCCAAGTGGAGGCTTTGCTCTACGCTCTTAGATAGAAGCCGACTGTGTTAATTCTTATTTTGAGAAATAAAGGGTAATTAACCCTTCTTGAGTTTTACGTCTCTGTTCATACACTCAAGCGATTACGCTTTCGGGGATTTCTTTCTGGAATAAAATAAAACTATTTACAAATTTATGAAATGTCATTCTTAAATTGCTTAGGTAAATGCCGTAGATTCACGATTAATTTTGCTAATGAACTATCATATTCTTTGTCCAAAAATTATCATAAAAGTTAATTAAAGTGCAGACAGCATGTCGTTAATTAATGGTCAAGATAAATATATCAGCTTTCTTTAGAAGGAGTAAACTCCGTTACTCAGTTAGACTCTACAACAACAACAATTACTTTAAGAAAAGATGTTCCAAATTCACACTCAGACCTGGCATTATCTTGGATTCAAAATGAACATTCAAAGGACATTTTATGGACGACAGCTCCGTAAGAAAAATAAAGTATTTCTCTGTTCGCATACAGTGGAATCAAAACTTTTGCACAGAAAAGAAAAAGAGTTTGTTATCTCATAGAGATCCTTCTTGTTTACTCAACCGTTGGCTGAGCTAACATATTTCCTAAGACAGAACATTAGGTTCTGAAGAATGAATTTTTCTTTGTGTATTATTAGTGATCTCCCATGGTATCTAAGAAACTTATTCATTGAAAATTTTGAGTGGGCTTACTAGATGTGGCATTTAATTCTTAAAGCCTAATGACTAGAAATATGCTTCGAAATATTTCCGGGAGTATGTACAAGAACATGTGAAATCTGTAAATGAAGAAATTCATTAAGTATCTACAGCTGAGAACTTACTGAAATGACTTCAAAACAGGCTTCCCGATATTAAATGGTGAAAAGTTTTCAATATCCTTTGGTTACATTTATATTTTATCCTTTTTTATACCTTTAACGCCTTTTAGGATACTGCAATGAAAGAATTATAGCTTTCTCGTTGGTATTCGTAAATTGGCTTGTAAGAAGAGAATTCCAAAAGCGATATTTAATAATCATACGAAATCATATCACCACATGGATCATTATATTCCACTCGATATTATTGATAGCAGTGAAAAATATGGGAATCATAAATTATCAGTACTTTTAACAAAACGTTAAGCACGTTAAAATATTCTTTTCAAAGCTTACTTAGATTGCTTTTCAGTCTGCGAATTCCTTTATTTATTTCCGCAAAGCTTTTGTTTGTGGAGTTCTTAGATCGTTTGGAAGCAAAACATTGAAGATGAATTTACATTTGTTTTCAGAATATCGAATGATATATTAATAATATACTTTCGGTGATACAAATTGATGTTTTCCCATACTACGCTTTGAACACCATGTCTTCCTTGTACGACCTATTAAATTACATACATCTTTTGCTCACTTAAACTTATTTCCTCGAACTTCACATAGATATGTTTCTCATGCACAGAGATATATTTCTTATTTCATTACAGAGCTATATTTCTCATTCATTCAATTCAGTTCTTGCTCAAATTTCGCACAGATATGTTTCTCACATACAGCGATACATTTCTTTTTTTTTTTATTACCGAGCTATATTTTTCATTCAGTCAATTCAGTTCTCACTTCAAGGCAATGTAAAAATACATAAAATGTATTCATTAAAAATTTTAAAGTACAAACAAACCTAAAACGTCAAATACAGTTAGAAACATCTAAAGAAAAAAAAATTTTCAATTAAAATTAGAGTTTCTACTTAAAAACAAGCCATCCGGCTAACGGTTAGAAACACTAGTTTTGGTGCACAAAAATTTAAAGCTAACATTGGGTGCCACTGGGGAAAAAGGTACTCAAGTTGGTCCACTGAACAACTTAAATCACTGCACTACTAAGAGTTTCAAATGTGAACAAATAACCAGCATGTTAGGCCTAACGTCACTTAAACTTTTAAATTGTTGATAACTCTACAACTATTGCATGCAGATTAATTGAAAGCATAAAATTACCGCAACATAAAAACAAAATAACTCAGTCACTTAAAAAAATTGATATATTGATGATAAAAAAATTGACATATATGAACAACAACAACAATAAAGAAATTCTGATGTGTATACCGCATGACTTTCATGTACGAAATACTAAATTATACCAATTTTTTCCTGCACTTCATTTAACCTTATTTCCTCGAATTTCATCAGAGATATATTTCTCATTCAATTAATTCAGTTCTCACTTCGCGACAAGTCAGAAATACATAAAAATTCAAAATATCTATACTAAAAATTGAAAGATACAGAAAAATATGAAACCCCAAATACAGTTAAAATAATTAAAAAATATTTTACAATTATAGTTTCTACACAAAAACAACCATTTCAGCCAGCGGGGAAGAAGGCAGATGTTTCGGTGCACAAAACAAAAAGTTTACTTTTGTGCTCACTCGTCAAAAAGACACGAAAGACGTAGAAACTGACTTAATTTATTGTGGACGCTATACTGAGTCAATATATGGGATAATTTAATAACTTAAATGATAATTCCAGACTAGATTTAGCATAATTTAATTGGAAGTAGTAAAAGAAGATGTCACTTTGTTGTTGCGAAGCTTAGTTTATCTAGATTGGCAACAAATTCACTATTCTGCTAGTTTCAAATGTAAACAAATATGGCTGGTATGGCCAAAAAAACTAGGCTTAGCCGCACTTAAACAACTTTTAAATTTTTGATAATTCTACAACTATAACATGTAGGTTAACCAAAGGCATAAAAACTTTAACCGGCAGATAAGAATAACATAATTTAATAATTTTTAAAGCAAAAAATGTGCAATTTACAAACATATAAGAATAAAGAAACTGAGCTCACTGAGCCGAGTAACAGAGTACATATATATATATATACTTTTGGTGCGGCCGATTGCTACTAACATGTACACATCTACATGTTATAGCATTCTTCCATACAAAATTTCACCGTTCTGTGCTATTCGTTTTTGAGTTATGCGAGATACATACATACGTACAGACGCCACGATAAAATCTCTTCTGAATCCATTTTAAATTAGTTTTATAATTCGTTTGGAGAGAAAAGAATCCTTTAAGCTGTCCTTACGTACAGATGTCACGCAAAAACATCGTTAAATTGCATTCGATAGCTGTCAAAAGGGATATTTTCGTTGAAATATGGTACCTGGAATTTTTCGTGCTTACAATACCTTCTTTACTTCTTGTAAGAAAGTAAAAAGCTCATTGAGCCGATAAAATGGTTGGTATATATATATATATATATATAAACCAATAATTCACAGTAAATTATAATAAGAAAACTTTCCATATACCATATCCAAGGAACAGAAATTCAATTTAAAATCATCATCGAAAAGGTATTTGTCAGAATTTTAAAAAGAATTTAAAAATAGAATTTTCAATCCCCCTTTACTTTTGTATTTGAAATGAAAATAGAGTGTAGGGGATATGCCTTATAAAGTAAGCATCTAGTTCAGATTAATTGTGTTCTTAAATAGAAACTTTAATTTGAAAGATAATTTGCTTTTTAACAGGATTCTTTTGGTTTTAGTGAACTAATATCTTTATTTTGAGTATCAATTATGAATTATGATTTGAATCTAGCAAATAATTTGATGCTTACTTGGAAGTACGATGAAACCCTCTTTCTTTTTTTCTGTTGTTGTTAATTGATGATAGATTGGTTTATCCCCTTGATAAGTCGTTTAATCTGTTATCAATAATAATAACTGTTTTTCAATACTTAAATAAGTTTTACTTTTGTTTCTGGCATTTTTGCGATTTAAGTTTTTTCTTAACTGTTTTTAAAGCAAAGGAGAAGTGAAAATTCTTTTTTAAATTCTTTTTAAAATTCTGACAAATACCTTTTCGATGATGATTTTAAATTGAATTTCTGTTCCTTGGAGATGGTATATAGAAAGTTTTCTTATTATAATTTACTGTGAATTATTGGTTTAATACTTTGCAGCTGTAGCGCAAGCCTTGGTCTTATTAATTTACTTTTAATTACTTTTATATTGATTTTATATATATATATGTATGTATATACGCTTGGTGCCACCGATTGCAACAAAAAGGGAGGGGCACAACTAGATGTTACAATAGTCCCCTCGCACAAAATTTCGATTTTCTACGGCTGATTGTTTTTGAGTTGTGCAAGATTATGTACATACGTACACACATTTCGAAAAAATCCATTCTGAATACATCTGAAATCCATTTTACAATCAATTTTGGAAATTTATCCTTTATTCTGTCCGTACGTATAGATGTCACTCAAAAATATCCGTGTAAGTGGATACGAGAGCAGTCAAAATAGATATTTTCGTTGAAATATGATACCCGAAATTTTTCTCGATTACAATACTTCTTTCAAAGAAGTAAAAATACCAACAGAACACTTAAAATAAACGTGAATTTTCGACAGCAGCTGTTTTATTTAAAACATCAGTCACGAAAATTGATAAGGAAATAATGTGTACATGCATTTAGTTAGATAGCCAGAGAATACTTTCAAAAATATTCAACTGAATTTAAAAGCAGTTACTCTGAAAGTTTGTTGTATAAATTTTCCTGAACTTCTTCAATTTTTTCTTTTGGTGTTATAGAATACCTCTTTCTTGATTTAAATATAGACTGAAGGCAAAATGCAAGGTAAAGACGAGTTCGCTTAACTTATATTCGGAAGAAAAATACCTTCCTTGCCATTTTCCTAAAAGGAAAAAAAGTACTTAAACTTTTCGTCCAAAGAATGACCCACGTACCTGAAAGGCTGAGATGGAAGAAATTTCTTGGCCGATGTCGAGCTTCTTTTTTTAAGTGATTTGTTTGCGAAAGAAATGGATGTGTGAGCATTTTACCTCCAGTTAAAGAGGCTATCTATTCTGTTAAAGTGCTTTTGAGAATTTAATTGGAAGGATCCGAAAAGTACACACTCTTAACTAATCAAAAGTGGCTATAAACATTCCTTTTTACTTACACAAAGGAAGTTTGAGGCGTTGAGGATGTTGGCTATGTAAGAGTTTTAGAAAAAAAAAATTTAACTGGTTTTTAAAGGTACATTCCATAGACAAAAAAGAATAGATGGATTTTGCTTTTATGTCGTATGCAACTGTAAGCGAATAAGAAAAATGCCAAAGAATGAGTAATATAAATCCACAAAATTAGAGAATAACACGATGTGTCTAAAAAGTTCACTCATGGTCGATGGTCATTTCTCAACGAAAGGATAAGCACAGAATATATATAATTCAACATCTCCCCTCCCCTCCCAAAAAATGGTTAACTGTATTTTCATACACTCAGCAGTTGCCTTTACAAGAGCTAGTTAAAGATTTCTAGTGTTAAAAATCATTGCATTAAGTAAAAAAAAATTCTCTGCTAGGATGTGTAATATCATTAAAGTATTATGATCACGGTAGACTTCTAAGATATTTTACGTTAATTAACCATTTATCATGATTTAAACTTTTAAAAGGTATTTCTCCCGCCTTCTTAGCATGTCTTTGTGGTGTAGTGGTCAGGACATTCGGCGCGTATTCGAGAGGTCCGTGGTTGGAGTCCTGGCGAGGGCATTGCTCATTTTTCATATCTCATGCTTTTAAAATAATACCTAATGCCTCTAAAATGACGTCCGAACTAAAAAAGGTGGTGGATGATGATTTTCCACCGCCAGGATTTGGCGATTGGATCCCTTAATCCACAGTCGCCCTTTAAAAGGGAGAGTATATAAGGTATTTCTTCCGCCTTCTTAGCATGCCTTCGTGGTGTAGTGGTCAGCATACTCGGCGCGTATTCGAGAGGTCCGTAGTTCTAGTCCCGGAGAGGACATTGCTCATTTTTCCCGTTACCTGCTTCAAAATAATCCTAATGTCTCTATACTTCTACTTTTCGCAGACCTCACTAGAAATGTAAATCAGTTGGTAAAGCTGAGTATTTTGAATGTTTTCGTCTTAGAGCTTTTAGCAGAGTTCGCCAACAATTTGCGTTTGATCCCCGAGCTGTTTCAGTGAATATCCTGGCTTTAGCCGTTTTTCTAGCAGACGTTAAAATGCACCATTGAGCCAGCTTAAAGAGGCCAACTTGAGTAGTATCTGACTAGGATACTTGTATTTGAATTTCAGCTTGTATTATATTAGATTGGCGAGAGAGATTGAGGTTATTTGTACGCATTAGTGGTGTCTTCTGTTTAATTTAAATGTATAACAAAAAGGTTATTTAAAATTTTTCAGGACAGAAAAAAATTCTTATATTAATTTAGACAGAAAGATGATTCATTTGTCAATCTAGTAGGCTCTGAAGGAAGCTGATTTCATATTTCACAAATAGAACTCTACAAACTTATGGGCCATCAGGGGCAAGGGATTATTCAGAAGGGCATCAGGCAAGGGATTATTCAGAAGTTTTTAAGGTACTTTCGCTATCTGGTGTGAAGATCACCTCACAGCATAATATGAAAAGATGGTTCCAAGGCAGCAGCTAATTTTTTAAGAGTCTTAGAGAATGTTCAGGGGGATTCAGACCCAGTCAACATGGAGTCCACTCTGAGTTTCAGTCAGCTTCTTTCATCATGCCTGTAATCCCTTATACTTTGTTTAAGAGGGTTGTAGAGACGTTAGGAATTTTTTTGAAAGCAGGAGACATGAAAAATGAGCAGTGCCTACGTCAAGACTCGAACCTCGGACCTATCGAATACGCGTCGAATGTGCTAGCCATTACACCACGTAGGCATGCTAAGAAGGTGGGAGAAATACATCTATCTTATATACTCCCTCTTTTAAACGACGACTGGGAATTAGGAGACCCAATCGCGAAAAACCTGGTGGTGGAGAATCATCCCATAACACCTTTTTAGTTCGAGCGCCACTATAGACATTATGTTATTTCGAAGCAGAAGATGAAGAATGAGCAATGCCCTCGTCGGGACTCAAACTTCGGACCTCTCGAATACGCGCCGAGCGGGCTGACCATTACACCACGAAGGCAGACCTTATATCTTAGGTTCCCAACCTTTTTTGAACTGTTGCCCTCTTTTCTAGTGAATATTTCAATACCGTCCCCCTCCCACTCCAGAAAAATAAGAGCGTACATAATGCATGGAGAAAACAAGAATTAAATAAAAAATTACTAATAGATAGAATATTGTCTTAATTGAAACGCTACTGAATTTCTTCTTTATTTAAAAAAGTAATAAAAGAAATAAAAGTTTTAGCTTGCATGTTATAAGGACAGGCAGGGGCTTTGATCATACGAAGTAATCCACAATAAACTATTGTTTTCTAAACAAATAAATTGACAGTTTCAGAGAACAATCAAAACCGATACTTAATTATATCAAAAAGTATTTTTATTAAAATTTAAAGACATACAATTTCTAGCTTATCTAATGAGAAGGTTGATTTTGATGCATTTTAAGGAGCTTGTTAATATCAGGCTCGATTTAACTTGAAAACAATCGTAAGTCGCCGCGTTCAGTAACATGGAGTCGATTTCTCTTTTTTGTTTCCAATGTTGCTACAGCACTAAATCCATGTTCTGCTAAATAAGAAGATGGGAATGCTATCAGAAATCATTGAACAATCGACCATGATCCTGAACACAGTTGCAAATTGACTTCTGCAGCCAAAATTCTTGGTAGCCATTCTTGAATTTAATTTTTAGTTCCTCATTTGTCGTCAAGTCTATTAGTTCTTCTTCTAACTGACATGATCCTGCTGTGTTGACATTGGAAAAAGGATCCAAAACCCAGTCTAGTATGTCCATGTTTAAAATGTCCTGGAATCGTTCCTTGAAGTCATTGTAGAAGTTTTCCAAGTGTTGACAATAAACAAGCAAGTCGTCGTGCTTGACTGATCCTGCTGATAAACATGGGAAGTTATTGAATTCACGTCTGCCTATATTTCTTTTATATAATAGCAGTTTAGACGTGAAAGCAGCAACGCTATTTTTAGTCTTAATCAAGCTTGTGTCGTCGCCTTGAAGTTGGAAATAGACATCATTAAACAATTTATACAGGTCTGCTAATTACGCAATATCATTCTTTGATGCGATGAGGTTGTCGCACAATTCCGTGTCTCTCTTTCCTAGGAACTCTATCATAGATTCAAACAGATTGTAAAATCGAGTCAAACAAGTACCTTTGGAAAGCCAGCGCATCTCTGTGTGAAGCAGCAATCCGTTGAAATCTTCATCATTTGCAATGCAAAGCTGACCAAATAATCTGTCATTCAATGAGTTGCTTCTGATTTTATTAACTGCTCTTATAACATATTGCAGTGATGTATGGAGGCGTTCCCTCAAATTTTTCGCAACCAAATGTTGTCGATGAATTACGCAATGCACAGCAAGAACGTCAGGAACTTTATTTTTTAAGCATCCTATGAAGCCTTTGTGACGCCCTGTCATAGCCGGTGCGCCATTCGTAGCAACTGACAAAATATTATTAAAAGGAATTTCCTTTTCGTCAAAAAACTTTTCCAGTGTATCAAATATGGTTTTTTCTTTTGTATCTGTTTCCAAATTGGTAGCAAACAACATTTCTTGACATATTTTTTCATCTTTGATAAACCTCACGTATGACAATAATAATGCTTCATTGGTTGATAAAGTGAACTCATCCAGCTGAATTGAATATTGACAAGTCTGCAGTTGATTGCACAACAATTCTTTAATGTTTTCAGCCATTTCATCAATTCGTCCTTGCACAGAATTATTGCTCAAAGGAATTTTTTGGATAATATCTGTAGCTGGTTTATGAAGCACGGTGATTTATTACTTGTTTAACTGCTTGTAAAATTAAATCTTTCCCAATAGTATGTGACTTGCCTGTGTTAGATATCAACAATGAGAAATTGTACGAAGTTTGTCATCGTCTTGTTTAGAAGCTGATGAAAATAATTTTGATATATTTGGCTGATTTTCAAACTTCATTTTTATGTCTAGAAAATTGGTCATATCTTTGTCTTTCATAACCGGATGCATTTTATTAAGATGATCTTGTAGCCTAGAAGGTTTCATCGCTTCATTCGAAAATGTTTTTTGACAAATAAGGCACATTGACGATGATGGATTTATGGGATTTTCGATAAATCCGTATTTTATATAATCCACACTGTACTGCAGCCTCTTCTTTTTTGCTTCCGAAATGGGTTTTTCTTTACTTATCCAAGTTAAGGGAGCTGCAAGGGATACTGCCGCTTTAAATAATATAAATTGAAGTAGCAAAATATTCATTCACACAAACGCTGTTTTCATCGTACGCAGTACGTGTTGCGATGAACGACAGAGAGAGTGAAAATCAGTCAACAGTTTTCTGCGAGAGAGAAATAGGCTAGGTTCAAGGTTCCCGCGAGGAATGTATCTCGCCAAATTGGCAAGACAGGTTGTTAGTTTTGGTGCATGTAGCCACAGAGCCGTACATACTAGAGAGATATCTCTTTTTCTCAACAGTGAAGTCTCATATGGAAATACGTGAATTTTCGCACACGTGATAGAAATGAATTATCAGCGTGATTTTTAAGTATTTTTAGACTATATTTGGTTAATCTTCCCACTCTCCACCGTGCCATATCAACGCCCCCTAATTTTCTCTGGGTCTTTTACCGCCCTCTGAAAGCCTCAAACGCCCACAAGGGGGGCGTTATCGCCCACGTTGAGAACCTATGACTTATATACTCCCCCTTTTAAAGGGCGACTGGGTATTAGGGGACGCAGTCGCCAAATCCTGGTGGTGGAGAATCATCAACCACCAACTTTTTAGTTCGGACGCCACTGTAGAGAGATTAGGGTTTTGTTTGAAAGCAGGAAGCTGAAGAATTGAGCAATGCCCTCCGGGACTCGAGCTACGGACCTCTCGAATACGCGTCGAGCGTGCTGACCATTACATCACGAAGGCATGCTAAGAAGGCGGGAGAAATACCTTGTATACTTTCCCCTTAAATGGAGACTGGGCTTTAGGGGACACAATCGCCAAATCCTGGTGGTGGAGTGTCATTATCCAACACCTTTTTTAGTTCGGGCACCACTTGTAGAGACATTACTTATTTTTCGAAAGCAGGAGAAATGAGAAATACGCAATGCCGTCGCTGGGACTCGAACCTCGGACCTCTTGAATACGCATCCAGTGGGGTGGATATTACACCAAGAAGGCATGCTAAGAAGGTGGAAGAAATACCTTATAGGGTAATATAGTCCATAAAATGGAAAGTCTTTTGCTTTCTTTCTAGAAAGCACCGGATTTCTGTTGCGAATCTTACTTCCATTAGTAAGCATTAGGAAATTACCATCAATTGCTATCCACCGAAAATAAGGGTTACTGCAGTTTCCTGTCAAATCAGACATGTTTTCGTTGATTCTTTCTATATACGATGAATGATGGCTCATATGCAAGCAAAACACACCGTCAATTTTCAGCATGCAGATCTCAAACTTTCTAAAGCCTATTATCTTTTAAGTACTGATTCTTCGTGAACGGAAAGTGCATCAATGGTCTTAATTTGCAGCCTTTCTTACCTCAAAGAAACAAAGGCAGATTACTCGCGTGAGTCAATAAATTCTCATCCAGAAACCTACAGCAGGTTTTTAGCAGTCTGTCATAGGAGTTCATAGAAGTTCATAGAAGTAATAAAGAGTCAGTCATAGGAGTTCTGTGGCGATTTGTCAGCAATTAAGACGAGAAGTTAGAGAAAAAATTTAGACTTTTTATGGAAAAGGACATAACTTCCTATCTATGATCCTGTCCCAACTCTTCACTGTCCATTTCCTTGTGCTTCTTTCATTGAATAACTGACTGCCAACGAAATGGAAATGAAATCTTCGAAAGAATTGTGTACATAATTCCATGCTGGGAAAAATTCGAAATGTAAATATTTGATTTTGCGGCGGGCAGTTGCTAATAGTATTATTTTTATTTCATGCAAATTACAAGCATTATTTGCTAGGCCACATCGACGTATAAAAACCAAATAAAAAAAATAAATCTGAGAGCTTTCAGATTTTGTATTACGTCCAAAAAAGCGTTTTTTTAACGTTTTGTGTGTTACCTTTATTTATTAAATATGATGTTCTTCGTGCTTAAACCATAAAATTTTGTGCAACAGCAATATCGCAAAATAATTTTAAATTCCAAATTATGGCTTCCAGATGCCCATATTCCGTGGAGATTTACGTTATTCAAAATTTTATGGATATAAGTAACGTTGTTTTATGACAATGCGAGAAACATACACACAATTATGCAGATTGTTTATTATTTAATTTCTTTAAATATAGTACCAGGCTGTAATAGTTGCTGTCAACAGTTTGAAAAGTGAATCAACGCGAAATGCTAAAGCCAAATTAATAACCCTTCTGGGTTATCATCCTTTGTGCCAAAGAAATAGAAGGGGAAGAAAAATAATGAAGGAAATGGCGCCAGAAATGTAGATTTCACAGAAAATGTAAAAACTAATCCATGTTTTTTAGCAATTTGCTTTCGAAAATCTTCACTTTCGAATTACATGCATAATTGTTTTTAGCGCACTTACGGATCTGAAAATCTCACACGAAACAGCATTCACAGTCAACAGATAACAATTTTGATTGGATCAAGGAGACAAACAGAATGTCCTGGTTAAAGAAACTATTTCAGTTTCAAGGAATCATCTAAGTGAGTAATAATTATCCACCCGTTAAAGACGTCAGTCGTATTTTTCTGCGCCCACCAGCGGCTGAGCGATAACATCGCTGAACAGTGGTAGTTCGGTTCGAGGCTTCAATCGCACGAACTGGCCGGCTGCATGGGTGTCTTCGTGGCTTTCCTCGTGTGTAACGTGTATACGAGCCAGTTTCCCTTAGAAAGTCCTCCACAAAGGCATCCTCTCTTAGATAGATATACTCGACGCTTAGGCAGACAGCATTAATCACACAAACCAAACCGAAATCATATTTTTCTGTTCATGTTAACACGTTTACAGCAATAGTAGGCGTTAATTTTATAAAACTTGTATGCATGGTGACTACATGTGTATATGTATACAAATAAATTTTTGAAAGCGTTAGGTATGTTTAGTCACCCTCGAAAAACGTCATAATTAATTTACGACAAGATCTGTGGAACAGCACTCGTGGTAATTCGAAGGCTTGTAGATACATTGGGAATTTTTTGAAAACAGGAGAGATCAGAAATGAGCAATGCCCACTCCCAGGATTCGAACCACATACCTCTCGAATACGCGCCGAGCCTGGTGACCGCTACACCATAAAGGCATGCTAAGAAGGCGGGAGAAATACCTTATATACTCCCGCTTTTAAAGGGCGACTGGGGATTAGGGGACCCAATCGCGAAAAACCTGGTGGTGGAGAATCATCACATACCACCTTTTTAGCTCGAGCGCCACTATAGAGATATTATGTTATTTCGAAGCAGAAGATGAAGAACGAGCAATGTCCTCGCCGGGACTTGAACCTCGGACCTCTCGAATACGCGCCGAGTATGCTGACCACTACACCACGAAGGCATGCTAAGAAGGTGGGAGAAGTACTTTATATAATCCCCCTTTTAAAGGGCGACTGGGGATTAGGGGACCCAATCGCCAAATCCTGGTGGTGGGGAATCATCATCATCCACCATCTTTTAGTTCGGGCGCCACTGCAGAGACATTAGGTTACTTAGAAGCAGGAGAGGTGAAAAATGAGCAATGCCCTCGCCGGGACTCGAATCATGGACCTCTCGAATACGCGCCGAGTGTGCTGACTATAAAGGCATGCTAAGAAGGGGGGAGAAATATCTTATAGAGTATCTGTACCGGAAAAAAAACTGTGACGATCAGAATTATCTGAAACACATTAAAATTAATGACCCAGAAGTAAAAGTTTAAAAGGAATTGGAGAAGAATTCAAAGAATTAAGGAATTCGAAAAAGCTAATATTTTAAAGAGGCGATTAAAGAATTCATAGAACTCGAAATTAACGAAAAAGCGGATTCATTAAGATGAGAAGCAAGAAAATAATAAGAGATTAACATATTAACGAAAACATTTTAAAGTATCTTTAAAATGCAATTAAAACATTTATGAAAAAAAGTGAAGAGAGTAAGATTTAAAAACAGAATTTTATATGAACACTCATAAAAATTAATTATAATGAATTCTGTTTTATTGCGAAATATTTTTGCCCGCATGTAAAGCTTTGAGAAAAAAGTTCGAGTACAGTACAGACAGATTCATATTTACGCATGAACGTATGTGAAGTAATTAAGATGAACCGATATTCTTTGTATAATTTACAGGTTGAATATCCTAGAACTGAAAACTTTTTAATGAAGAAGAAGTTAGAGGTAAATACTGATCATAATCTGCATTTAAAATTAAACGTTTTTTAATCAATTTTATTATGTTGAGATGATTTTCAGGTTTAATATTTTGTGCATGTAATATTTATTTTAATCAAGCAAGTTTGATGATTTTCGCTAAGATTAACAAGTTATCGTCTGCTTTTTTTTTCAGTCGCCATATATTCTAGAACTGAAAATCTTTTATGCATACTACTAATGATTTTGTCCTGAGAATATATATGAGATATAATTAAAAATGTTTTGATAAAGTTTGAAAGGTTTAAATAAAAATATAAAACTGCTATCTTTCATAGTTGAAAATTCTAATAAAATATATTTTATTGAATGTGAAAGAAACATTTTCGGATGGAATATGATATCCAATGTGCAAAATTATCATACATGAAATTTGACTTGCGCAAAGTTTTTGCGCTCTAAGTGACTTGCACAAAGTAGTTTTCTCTCATTAAGTATGTTCGATTTCTATTATTAAATATGTTTAGTTTCTCTATCATTAAATATGTTCAATGTATTTTCAAGTAACCATGGGTATTGGTCTCAGTATATCAGGAATAGCTCCTACAAACTAATAATCTAATAATTCTACATGCTAATAATTAAAACAATGTATGAATTCTAAGATATTGATCAAAAAATGTTTAAGTCCTTCCAAAATATGTGTATGTGCATTCTTTTTTTTCGGCGATAGACACAATATCTGCCCAACTGGAGTTTCGCCTTCGCGGAAGATTTTAAAGGTAACTGATTCGTAATGTGTAAGGGGGTAAATGCTCGTGCAATTAGCTTCTTTGCCAGGATTCAAACCCCGGACCGAAATACCAATGTTCAGCTACTTACTACTCGATTCCCGGGGGCTTAGATACACATTTTCTATCACGAATCTATGATTCAAACATGCATTTTTGCTATCACGAATATGTTCTGAGGGAAATTATATATTAATGACATTTGTTAGTGTATAAATGCTTCGTAAGTATGTCTGGGTATATAAAAACTATATTTATAGGTTACGAGGAGTTCGAACTATTGAAAATATCTTTATTTATATCGATGGATGTTTTTGGTATTACAAATCTCTTCGACAGTGAAAGTAACGCCAAGAAAAGTCATTTAGCTCCAGTTATGAATAAGTGCAACTTAACAGCACAAGCATAATATCTGCGCTTTTAATTCGTGCAACTTCGGTTGATTCTCGGTAAATAACTTTTCGTTTTATGAACAACCTTTTCGTTTTATGAACAACGATATAAATTAACTGTTATTATTAGCCCAAAGGGCGTTAGCCTACAAGGCATATTAATTTCATTTTCACATTTGCGTTGATTCCCTTTTCAAGCTGTTGCCACCAAATATTACAGCCCTGTATTATACTTAAAGAAATTAAATAATGAAGAATCTGCATAAATGCATATGTGTTTCTCGCATTGTGATAAAATGACGGTACCTAGAGTCATCAAATTTTGAATAACGTAATCCTCCACCAAATATTGTCATCTGGAAGCCCTAATTCGGAATTTGTTTTATTATCTATTTCCTACTCTGTCAGCAATTAAGAATTTTTGATTGAGAAATTCAACAATTTCAAAGCGAAGAATGACAACACTGTACGAAAAAATTTTTTTATCTCCACCGCGCGAGACTGTGTATCGGAAATTCTAAAGATATGTTCATTTTAAAATTATTTTGTGTATTGCTGTTGAATTGAGTTTTATGGTTTAAGTGCGAAGAGCATGTTATTTAATAAATAAAGATAACACAAAAAACGTTAAAAAAACGCCCCTTTGGACGTAATGTAAAATCTGAAAGCATTCAGAAATTTTATTTTTATTTATTTATTTTTTTCTTGTATTTTGAGGAAAAAAAATCTGAAAAATTTCAGATTTTAACGATTGCCCAAACCGATTTGTTAAGGTTTTTTGTCCTCTCGCTGAGTTCTCCAGTCTACAAGTTTCCTACTGCATTCACTCCCGCTAACTCATTTTCCCCATTCTGCTCCTAACCCATTTTATCTCTTTATTATTAAGCCTCATAGCACTTACGACATATGCAATTCAACAGCAAAATTGCCAAAATTTAAAAAGTATCATAGCAGCTTATGTTTAGAATATCGGATGCAGTGTTAAATATTGGCATACCTTTTTCAATCTTTTCCCAGTTTATCACATCAATGTTCAGAGTTTTCGTAATCAGCTGGCTCGCAAAACTTTTTATTTTTGTCTTTTTATTAGTAATGCTTTATGTGTTCACTTTATTTATTAAATATCATGTTCTTCTTACTTACACCCCATAAAATTCGATTGAACATCAAAATTATAAAATAGTTAAAAATGGCATATCCTTAGAAGAATTCCTACGTACGGTCTTCGCGCGCTGGAGATAAAAATATTTTATTACGTACAGTGCTGGCACTGCTCGCTAATCAAAAATTCGCTAAGTTTTACAGAATATGAAATAGACAATAAAAAAATTCGAAATTCGGGCTTCCAGGTAAACATTTTCTGGTGGAGGACTATATTGTTCAAACTTTGATGGCTCTAGATACCGTAGTTATTTTTAGCATACATATATACGTGCAGATTCTTCATTATTTAATTTCTTTAAAAATAATACAGGGTGAGAGTATTTGGTTGCAACTATTTGAAAAGTGATTCGCCTTTTATAGTGGATGACGCAAAATCCCGTTTCATGACTAATAGCCCATTCGGGCTAACGCCCTTCCGGGCTATAAGAGGATTAAAATTTTAAAATTTAGGACTTTTTTTTTTGCAGAAAGCAAACAGTGGATTTAAAGTTGCGGGAACCTACAATAATAAAAAAAAATATGTCTAATTGGCATTTTATTTTAGAACCGATAAATAAAGTTGACGTCAGTTTTGCGACTTTACTCCTATTCATTTACAGATGGTCAAGAGAATTAACACCTGTTAAATGGGGAAAAGAACAGCTGGGTATGGCCGACAAAAGAATAATAGATTGCAACAATTATCTGCCGTAAGTTTATACTCATAGCTTTCTAAACAGAGCTTTTCGAGTAAAATAAAATAGTAGAAATCGAAGAAAATCTTTTTAAGAAGGATAAAACGAAGTGGATTATATATTGGTTACTTATTAAGTAAAACACTAGCAGTTCCTTCAGAATTCCACGGGAACGATCGGGGCTACTTTGGCGGGAATTCCGGGAACTTTCATGATTTGATGGTAGCCAACTTTTATGGTCGAGGGGATTATACATAAGTATCATGTTTTTTAACTTCCATTTTCGATATTTTTTTATTCAGCTTTGAGAAAGTGTGAAAAAGTTATATTTTCGCTTTGAAATCAAGTTTAGTTTGCCCGAATTCACCTACGTTTTCGAAACGGCATTTTTAAAATGATCCAAAAATCGCCAGATTCAGCCGCATTTTTCCAAATGTTGTCAAAGTCCGATGGCCATTTTTAGGAAGTATATAAGATTTTTCTTTAGTTATTTAGAAAATTCAAAGGGTTTATTGAATTCTATGTACTTTTCAATGTTATGTGAAAATGTAAATGGCCGGGGAAAAAAAAAAAAAAGAAAAAAGAAAGACAGTTCTATATCTCCCGCTGTACTGGGTCGATTGACGAAATTCAACTTGCGTTTTCCAGGACTCGAAAGTGCGACATAGGATATACATTAAATTTATATATAACAGTTGCTTTAACATATGTATTTTGACATAAAATCGATCTTTTTCTGAAATAACATACCAATTTTTTTTCATATTTCGATTCTAAGACTCAAATTATGGCTAGATATTAAATTTTGTAATTTTTGGTGAGAAAGTTATGGATACATTTAAAAATTTATCTTGGCGCATTTTTTTCAGTTTGCGCCAAGGATAATTCACTTGGCAAACCTTTTAATTTTATAGCAACCTATTTTCCTTTCCTTTTCTTCATTGTACAGGAGCGGGAAAAAAGTCATCGTTCATACTCTCAGATAATTGTAACAAAGTACATAAATCCCATTTGGCGTTATTATCGCCTTTAACAAATATACCAAATTTCAAAACACGTATATCTTAGAAATTCACGTGTATCTTAGAAACTTTTGAATAAAAACCTCTAATTTTTTGCAGGTATGCTTAGGAACACAGCTACTTTAAGATGATAGCAAAAGATTTATAGGTTATAATTCAAAACGTTTTTCTAAAAACTTATAAAAATTATTTAAAAATACAAATTTAAAAAATAAATCATAAAGAATGGTAGAATTTTATTTAGAACGAACCTAAATTTCGAAATGTGAAAGGAAGAATAAAATAAGTTTAATAAAAAAAGAGATGTTAATAAATATATACCAAATTCAACTAATATTAAGGAGTTAAAATTTTGAGAACTAATTTTTTAAAAACCACTCGTGTGATTTTTACAAAACTTGGCAGCCTGGCATAACTGAGTCGTAGAATAATTGAGTCGTTTATAGTTTTATAATGTTAGTATAGAATAATAGTATAGGAAGGCTGAGAACAAGAATAGTTACAAGATAGCATAGAAAGGATAAGAGTAGAATTGTTGGTTTCTTAAACTTTCGATTTTGAACAAACTTAATACTAAAACTTTGTAGACACAACGTATACCCGAATTAAGCAAAAGAAACGGTATGCTCAATGATTTGTTTGGCAAATGAAAATAAAAATTACTACTTATTGTGATCAATAATACAAAACAAGTAAAACAAATAGACAACAGAATACAATGGCTTATTTACATAAATCTGCAACATCATTAGTTTTACGGATTTAATTAAAAAATTCTTAGTTCTTTTCTTGATGTTCCGCATCCGTATTTATAATTAGTCACAATATGTTGTTTAATTTTATTTTTACTTCCTTGTACGAAGTAAAAAGGTATTGTAATCGCGAAAAATTTCGGGTATCACATTTCAACGAAAATATCTATTTTGACCGCTGTCGAATTAAATTTAACCATGTCTTTGAGTGACATTCGTACGTAAGAACAGAATAAAGGACTCTTTAAAAAAATTATAAAACTGATTTAAAATGGATTCTTGAAGAGATATTTTCGTGACGTCTGTGCGTACGCACGTACGTACGTATGTATGTATCTCGCATAACTCAGAAACGAGTAGCCTCAGAACGTTGACATTTTGTATATAGGACTGCTATACATGTAGATGTGCACCTCCTATTTTGGTTGCAATCGGCCACACCAAAAGTATATATATATATAAAGCTCATGGGACAAACGTGGTGGAGCGTACTAAAACATACATTTTTTGTATAGGAATGTAGGGTTTAAAGTGACGGGTTAAGGCATGAACGCAAAAAAAGACACGAGAGGAAAATGTGTTTATGTACAAAATCAACGCAAAGTGATTCTTTGCAGCAATACAGTATTCACAATAAATGTTCAAAAAAGGGAACACTAACAGTAATAGGAACTACAGCTGTGATTAGTTGGCAATGCAGCGGTAGAGGGCGATAGTGAGCCGGACAAACCACGATCCGATGCATCAGAGGATCATTCGCAACTCTTATGTCGAGCGTAATGGGTGAGTTTACGCACAGGGAAAAAGCTGACATGCATCTCATGTATGGTGCTGCTAATGGGAACGGCAGAACAGCGCTACGGTTGTACCAGGAACGGTTTCCAAACAAGCGTATGCCGAAGCACACAATGTTCGAGAGGTTGCATCGGTCTCTCTGTGAAAACGGGTCATTTGAAGCTACCTCTGACATTAGGAGTGGAAAAAGAACTGCACGACAACCTCGCGTTGAAGAATCCATTTTGAACATTGTGTGCATGAATCACCTCAGACAAGAGCTATTGCACGTCGTCTGCAGCTGAGTCATTCCACCGTTTGGAGAGTAGTGAATGAAAATGGTTTGCACTCATACCATTTGCAGAGATTCCAAGCCTTGCAAGAGACAGATTACCCTCTTCGAGTTCATTTCTGTCATTCGTTCTTACAGCAGTGTGAGGCGCAGGCGGATTTTTTATCGGATGTGCTATTTATTCACAGACGAGTCAGCTTTCTCACAGAACGGTATCTTCAATAGCCACAACATGCAGGTGTGGGCAACTATCCACACGGCACACGACCACGTGCATTCCAAACCCACTTCTCCGTGAACGTGTGGGCGGGTATTGTTAACGACTTCCTCATAGGCCCATAGCTCTTACCTGCACGTACAAATGGCTTATGTTATCATATTTTTCTGCAAGAGGTGCTACCGGAATTGCTGCAGGATGTTCCAATTGTCGTTCGTGATCGCATGTGGTTCCAGCATGGTGGTGTACCAGCCCATAACTACGTGCGAGTCCGCAATTACTTGGAGGGGACATTTCCGGGCCGATGGATTGGCCCTGATGGTCTCGTTCGATGGCCAACCCATTCGCCAGATTTATCCAGCTTGAATTTGTTTTGGGAGCCATCTGAAGAGCATCATTTACGAGACTCCCGTTGACTCACTGGAGGACCTCGTTGCACGACTATCCATTGCGGCTGCAAGCGTGCGCGAAATGCCTGTCGTTTTTCAAAATGTTCGTCAATCCCTTCTACGACGTTACCAAGCATGTATTACTGCTGGTGGTTGCAATTTTGAACATTTATTATGAATATGGTATTGCTGCAAAGAAGTACTTTGCGTTGATTTTGTACATAAATACATTTTCCTCTCGTGTCGTTTTTTTGGGTTCCTGTCTTAACCCGTCACTTTAGACCGTACATTCCTATAAAAAAATGCATGTTTTAGTATGCTGCACCACTCCTCCAAGTTTGTCCCATGATCTCTGAAACACCCTGTATCCACTCTGTTACTCGGCTCAGTGAGCTCAATTTTTTTATTCTTATATGTTGGTAAATTGGGCATTTTTTGCTTTAAAAATGATTGATTATGTTATTCTTACATTCCGGTTAAGGTTTTTATGCCTTTAGTAAATATGCATGCAAGATTTGCAGAATTATCAACAATTTAAAAGTTGTTTAAGTGCGGCTGAGCCTAATTACTTTTCTCACGGTGGACATATTTGTTTACATTTGAAACTTAGGCGAATATTGGATTTGTTTCCAATCTAGAGAAACTAAGCTTCGCAACAACAAAAGATAAAGCCTTCTTTTATTATTGCGAATTAAATCATGCTTAATCCATTCCGGAATTTATTCGAGGAAATAAGTGTTTAAGATGTACTTCGTAATTTTTAATACAGATATTTTGAGTTTGTATGTATTTCTGCCTTGTCACGAAGTGAGAACTGAGCTAATTGAATGAGAAATACTAAATCGTCTGCATGCATTCTTAGTAGCTTATAAAATGAATGAGATATAACGTTTTTAAGCGAAGCTAGCGCCAGAGTGTCGCTGTAGTAAGCAAATAAATATAGTGAATTTTAAAGAGTGCTTTTATTCTATTGTGGTTTATGCGCTATCGGTGAAGTATATTTAACTTAATTCAACAACTAACAAGTTTAATTGAAATGCAAAATGCGTATAATTTAACATTCCATACAAGGAAGTCATGTGGTGTACACGTCAGAGTTTTATAGTCCTTTTCATCGCAAGAAACTCTCAATTTCAAGACAAGAATTCTTTTCTGTCTCTAAAGGATTGCAATTGCTTGCTTGTTCTTAGTATCGGTAAATTTCAATAAGTCATTGATCTGGAACAGGCAGCGTTTTGCATCAATGAAGAAAATGTTTTCTGAATCTGAGGCTACGATTTATGTTTTTATTTTTATCCAAGGAGGTAAAACTTTAACACAATAAAACAGCACAACTGCATATAGAGAGTTCTGATCGAATTTTTTTTTCGATATCTGAAAGAAGATATTGCCTAGGCTTGAATCAGAGACAATAAGTTTAGAAACTTTGTTAGCGAAGGAAAATAAAAAAAGCTGAAATTGCAGAAGCATATCAGTTCTGGTTTGTTGAAACCAACCATGATTCGATATTGGCTTGAAACAGAAATTTTCATTTTAAGTCTAAGAAAACGAAATGCAATAGATTTTCAAAAACTGAATGACAGTTAGATTCTCTGCCGGGCAAGTACTACAGTGAATATTTACGAACTTTGATAGAATCGAGTTTTCGGATATGGAAAAAATATAAACCCGTAAAGAAATTTTTTTTTCTGATTGGCAGCACTAAAAATATTAATTGTTGTACGTAGTATGTAGTTATTAAAATACTAAAGAATCTGAGGCTGAAATTAAACTTGCCTTATTTTGAAGGCGAAGCCTATAACCACTGAAAGAAGAAATATATCATTTTAAAACATGTAATACTTGTATAATTAACAATCTACCAATGAGTTATTCTGAGATTACATGATAAACATCTTTTTTTTTTTATTATAAGGGAAGGGAGGCCTTTATGGACGACCTTCTGAGGGAAACTTGCCCGTATTCACGTTACACAAGGGAAAAGCCATGAAAATGCCCATGTAGCACGCCCGTTTACTGGAATTAGAGCCTCGACTGAACTAACAGTGTTCAGCTGCTTTACAGCTCCGTCGCTGGTAGGCCCCTTTTGCTGATGATGAAGATGTCTTTCACCTCATACACATTTCCTAAAATTTTTGGCGCTGTTAGCATTAAATTTTTTCTCATTAATAGCGTTAGTATTCTTTTAAACAAAAATACCTGTAAGCAAAGATTGGCTTACTTATTAATTTTTTTGGTAAAGTATCCTTTACCTGATATTTTTAGTCCAAAGGGGAAATTTTTCTCGAAGGACTATCAATTTTGTTTTGGCATTTTGCGTTGGTTCACTATAAATGTCGGTTTATTTTCAAATTGTTGCCACCAAATATTATCGCTCTATATTATATTTAAAGAAATTAAAAGAATGAAGAATCTGCATAAATGTATGTATGTTTCTCGCATTGTGATTAAACAACGATATCTAGAGCCATCCAATTTTGAATAACGTACGTTTCCACCCGAATATGGGCAGCTGGAAGTCCAAATTTGGGAATTTGCTTTGTTATCTATTTCACATTTACAAAACTTTAAAGAATTTTTGATTAACAAATTCAACGATTTCAAAGCAAGCAATGGCAACACTTAAAAAAAAAGCACATTTGTCTCCAGCGCGCGAGACTGTGTATCGGGAATTCTAAAGGTATGCTCATTTTAAAATTAAGTTGCGATATTACTGGTGAACTGAATTTTATGGTATAAGTGCGAAGACCATGATATTTAATAAATAAAGTTAAGCCACGAAACGTTAAAAAACTCCCCTTTGGGCGTAATGTAAAATCTGAAAGCTTTCAGATTTTTTTTTTAAACGCATTTTATGGTTATAAGTCCGATCTCTCAATTTATAGCTTTTCATGTTTTATTGGTTCATTTCGCTATTTTAAATTTGCGAATTAAGTAAAATTACTTAATATTAACAATATGAAGTTTTTATGTTTTATGAAGTGTCAGTATTTTGTTCTTATATCGGATGGAATCGGAAATTTAGTTAGACCAACACATGACGATCTGAAATAGATGGTATCAGTAAAAACAAATTTTTTGAAGCACGCGTGAAATTACAATTATTTATTCCACAGAGAATTAAATGTAATGGCAAATTTACAGATTTTGTACCGTTACAAAAATGAAAATTTATAATACACTACAGAAAATCCTTTAACAATGAAATAAGATATATTACCGTGGACTATCAGGAGGAAGCTAAGATAATAAAGCAGCAATACTTGATCACATTAAAAAATAAAAGTTTCCGCTCTTAATTCCGCTCTCTCGTTCTATATCACGAAACATCCAGTTTAGCACCGGCAGCCATTTTACGATGCAAAGCACACAATACGCAATGTACTTCCTAACACACATCCAACACTGTCGTCTTGCAGCAACGCGTCTCTAATAAATATTTTCCCATCAGTCAAATTCACAGCAGTTACGCAACCAATCACGTCATAATAGGGTTTCCATAACATTCAACTACTCAGGTGACCACAAACGAAACAACAACTTGGCGATAAATGAAACAACACCTTGGCAATAATCCAAGGTGTATCCTAAAGTATAGGCTAACCAACTTACCTTTCGACTCTTTGTATATCACTTAAAAATTTAATTTCTTTATTATATTCCGCACATATTTCCTTCAGATTAAGGGAAATATATTTATGATCGCTGAATGATTCCTCTTGTTAAGTGATTAAATCCACAGACATCGAAGACATTCCAGATGATCCTAAAACTAAATCCGTCCAACCCTCCCCAGTTGGAGATACAAAAGTGGGCAACGAAATAGGAAGAATATAGAGAATCAAATTATTCTGTAAAATGAAATCGAAAGTTAAAATTTCCCTATTATCAGTATTTCTGGCTCGCTAGTTAAAATACTTAAAGTTTAAATCTCCCAATACAAGAAAATTATAATAACATTTAATAATATCTTCCAATTTAATTAAATTTTCATGCAAATCCTCCGCTGAAGAGAAATATGCAGAAACAATTCTCATAAATTCATTCTCGATGGAAATAGAAACCGCAATAATTAAATCCGAAATCAAATCTGCCGTAAATCTAATATTTTGATTGGCAAACACAACAGCGTATCTACCACCATTCATTATTACCGCTCTCCAACCCTTTTTCAAATAGGCAAATTTGTTTTCAATAAGCTATGATTCCTGCACAGTTATCACACCATTAAATTTTTCTCAATAATTTCTGTATATTTGACAGTTGGCATGCTGCAACTGAACAGTGATTAAGATTAATATTCAACAGCTTCATGGGAATAAAACATAAATTAAAATAATACACTAAAAATATTTACAAAATTTAAAATCCAAAAGATAAAATAACACAATAAAAAAAATCTGAAAGGTTTCAGATTTTAAATTATGTCCAAAGGGGCTTTTTTTTTAACATTTGGTGTGTTACCTTTATGTATTAAATATCATGTTCTTCGCTCCTAAACCATAAAATTTAGTTCAAGAGCAATATCGCAAGATAATTTTAAAATGAGCCTGCCTTTAGAATTTCCGGTACACAGTCTCACTCGCTGGAGCTAAATGTGCGTCTATAAATGGCGCCAGAACTAAAAGATGGTGACGATAATTCAGGCCACCAGGATTTGGCAATTTGGGCCTCTAATCCCCAGTCGCCCTTTAAAAAGGAGAACATTGTCTCCCTCCTTTCCGCTTGCCTTCGTGGTGTAATTGGAAGCATACTCGATGTGTATTGAAAGGGTCCAGGCCCGAGTTCCGGCGAGGGCATTGCACATTTTCTTATCTCCTGCTTCAAAATAACCCAATGATTCTAAAAGTCATTTTAAATTAATCCTTTTAAATTGATCATCGATATAATCCCTGACTCGCATAACCAAAGCATTGAAAAACTGTGGTTTTTTTAAAAAATGGCCCGATTAAAAGCCTATCACTACTTATATTCGTATTTAAGCGAATCTGTACTTTTCCATTATGCCACTTTCCGCTGTATTTTTTCGTTACGTCGTACTTTTCCGCCACGCATTTTGGCGTTAGTATTCTAATAATATATATGTGTGTTTAATTATTCGTGTTAACACACACATACACAAGTAGTCCCCAAATGGATATTTGGTTCTAGGGGTCCCCACAGCGGCCAGACTGGAGGGGGGGGGAGTCGCTGAAAACTGGTACTTCCATCGCGGGTTCGAATCTCGCCGAACACGCTGCACGGACGTTTTTGTTATTTTCCCCTTGTGTACCGTGTATAAGAGCCAGTTTCTCTTAGCAAGGTCCTTCATTAAGGTATCCTTCCCCTTAAGCAGGTAGCACTTTGCCATATTCAAATAAACCAATGTTTAGCTTGTGTTCCATAGAGGCCAAAAGTGTGGCAGATGAATAACGGAAAAGTACCAGCATTATGCAACGCGACTTTGCAAAGAACACTTTTATTTTGTTGCTATTTTAAGTACCATTAAGGATTTGGCCATTGGATTTCTTCAAACATCATCTGGAATGACTGATGCAAGTTTAGTGAGATCTCCGTCAGCTTTCATGGTCAACGGGAAAATACCTAAGTAAGTTCTTTTCTATAATAAATACGCTGGGTAGAAACATAGAGCAAAACCACCAGCTCATTCATAATTGCAATTTAAAGCTCAGAAATCCCAAGTTTGGTTGGTTGGTCAGTGAATTTATTAACGCAAAGTGCGTTAGGGATATCTGAATTCTGAGTGCATATTCGGATTTTCAAGCTCACTAGCGAAGGAGAAAATATTCAGTAGTACTGGTACTCAGCAGATGTTCCGGGAGTTCGATTATATGGCACATTCGATTTTTGCGCTGTTTGTAATGTGAACCATTACAAACAGTTCCCTGAGAACATCATCAACAAGTTCCCTGAGAAGACGACAATCATAAGCCAGATAGGCTTTGAGTGCTTTGTCGCAAAAAATGCTATCTTATGGTATAATGGAAAACGATTATTAGGTTTCTGCCTTTAATTCAACTTGCAAAATAACTTTTATGCATTGTTGAAACGTTTTGGAGAAATTTCCAACATGGGGACGAGTGTGAGATAAGACAATGACTTATAAAGATTTCTACCGTACTGCATACATAGAGATATATAACATCTTATATATACATAGAGATATATAAGATGGATACATAGAACATTTGTAAAACATGTAAAAAGATTTAATGAATTTTAACCTATTCTAGCAAAATGAACTCGTGTATCGATTGCGGAATTTATTTGCTAGAAATAAAAATTTTTTACAGAATTATGAAAAGTTCTATATTAAATACTAAGAAACAAGATTATATGAATATTATCACTGAGAAAGATTACACTGAAATAAATGACATATAATATTTCATATCAAATAAAATGTTTTAAAGGATGATGCAGTAAGGAATAAATACATATTTCAAGCCTCTTCTAAAATAAGATAATAAAGGTACTTAGGTATTAACCCAGCCACCTTGGTGCAATTTGGCGATTTTTTACAGATGAAAAGGTAAAAGTTACTTATCGGATGCAAACTACTGGTTTTCGTGCCTTTTTTTAAAAGATTCCTAAGCTATCGATATTTATCGTAAGTCGGTAAACGTTACCAACATATGACGCGAAAACACCCTTAAACAATTTAAAATGCAAATTTTGATTATTAAATAAATGTTAGGTTATAGATTAAAAAAGATAAAACATTTACAATCGTCTTGGAATCTTTCCGCAATTTTTTGTGTTATTCTTCTTCCGAAGTACACGGAGATCTGTTTTTACTTAAAAAACATTTAGAGAATTGCGGAGACTCGAACTTTACGCAACCATTGGACCCAGCGGCTATCGAGGAAACGCATTTCCTCTTTGTTCCCTTGAGAAAATTGTCAGCAAAATTCTATATTCTTGCAGACATTTTACAGGAATTTATTCTATTGCTGGAACACAAACTCATACTTTAAACACTATAATTCCAAAGCTATAAGTTTAAGGCAAATCGTGATTTGTTTATAAAAATCGTTAGAACTTGAAATACAACAAAAAAGAACAAGTACGAAAATGGCGGTATTGCTTGACTGAAGGACTGCCATGAGGATGGTTGCCGGAAGAATGGTTATGCGTACTGCTGCCAGAGTTTGGTACATTCGGAAAATTTGACGACTTCTACTAAGGCAGTTGCTTTAATACGTAAATACCCCAATAAAATATTGCGAAGCTTTTGTATTCCAACTTAAGAAAAACTTTAGAATGCTTTTAACACTTTTTATTTTTTTCCCTAACTATTGAATTTTGAATTCATTTAATTCCAATAATTCATGTTAATCTTAAGGAAAATGATTCCACAAAAGCCAGCAAATTATTTTTATGCGTACATTGTGAAAGGTTGCTTAAAATAATTTTTGAATTCATCTAAAAGATTTGGCTTCATTAGCCCAAGAAGGGAATTTTGAAAACAATAAGGAACATTTTAAGTTATATTTTCTGGATTACAAAAGAATACTTTCATGAAAAGTTTTTACACTTAAATACTAATTTTGGTGACTAATACCAATTTAATAACAATATGTATTGTTGACCTAAAAGATATTTATAAAACGATAAAAATGTATCTCATTTCCGTTTCATCATAAATATGCACACTAGTACAGTGCGTCCCAAAAGTTTATAGATAAGAATTTTTTAAGTTTAGGAAGTAATCCACCGAGTAGGGTAAAAACGATGGAAAATATGCAAAATTGTAATGACGTTATAGAATTAATAAAACACTTAAAACACATTTAACAGTTATAAGGATGACGTAAAAAAATAAAAATGAAATAATGCTGTCCCAAAAATATACAGACAACATGCGTTAAAAGCTGACTGGAGTACTAATAACCAAATTTGCATATTCCAAAATCATGTACTTGTGACGTAATTACTTCCTGAGATAAATTCGAAGTGGAAAAACTTGTTCCGACTAGTTGCAAAGATGCCTTGCAACGTGCAGTTTTCCAAAACCGAAGTTGCTCAAATATATTGTTTGAAAGCTCTTGGAATGAAAGTTGTGGATATTGCAAGAAAAATGAGACGCAGCAGGGCTGGTATATACCAAATTTTATCTAAAGGTGACAATTTTGAAACGAAATCTCGTTCTGGGCGACCAAAGCAAACAACTAAACGGCAAGATCGAGAGATTCTTAGATTGATTTCAACTCAAAAGTTGTCAATTCGATCAGTTTCTAGAGAAGTGACTTTTCCAATATCGAAATCTACGGTGCATCGAGGGCTACAAAAACGTAAACATCTTATTTATCGCAAAATGCATCGTTCACCCAAGTTGACAGCACGTCATAAAGATGCTCGTGTTCAGTGGGCTCGAAATCACATGCATTGGACAGATGAATGGTTAAGTGTTGTTTTCAGTGATGAAAAGAAGTTCAATTTAGATGGCCCAGATGGATGGACATACTGCTGGCACGATATTCGCCAGAATCCACAAACATTTTTCAGCAGACAGCAAGGAGGGGGTTCAGTTATGGTCTGGGGAGCATTTTTATTCAACGGAACTACTGATATTGCTTTCCTAAAAGGTAGGCTATGTTCAGGAGATTACCAGAAAATACTGGAAATGCATCTTTTACCATTTGGAGAGTTACTAGGGGGTGATCAGTGGATTTACCAGCAAGACAATTGCTCAGTGCATGTATCAAACTCAACGAAGGAATGGTCCGTCGAAACCAAGTGACTGTAATGGACTGGCCAGCCTTAAGTCCAGACCTGAACCCAATGGAGAACCTTTGGGGAATATTGGCGAGAGACGTATACGCTAAAGGGCGCCAGTTCTCAACTATTCATGATTTAAAGCTGCAAATCGAAAGAAGTTGGTTCGCCCTGAAGCCAGAACTGCTCCAAACTCTAGTGATAAGTATGAAGGATCGAGTTTTTAATGTGATTACGAAGAATGGCTCAAAAATATGAATAAGAAAGCAACGTAAAGTGAGTTGTCTTTAAACTTTTGGGACAGTGAATTTTCATTTTTAATTTCTACCACAAAGTCTGTGATTGTATGATTTTATTTTTATATACTAATCTCGTTGTTTTGACATCACATTTGATTAAAATCAATTTTAAAACCTTAATTCTTATTTTTTAGATTTTATAAGGAAAAAATCGCTATCTATAAACTTTTGAGACACACTTTATTCATGCGTAAAAAAAACACGAACCTTAGTGTATTTAAAGATGCAGTTCTTGGTACTGAAACTGTGTGTTACGATTTTTCAAATTTATTTGACAATTATTCATTTCTAACTCGCTCGGAATAGCAAAACAGAAATATTTCACTACACAAACACTTCCTTAAAGATGTGAAATGTGAATACTCTGATTTAGGGACATTAGCTGCCAAAAAATAGAGTAAAATATTGCATAAACAGCCACAAAATAAGAGTTATGTGCACTTAGGGGGACAACAGGTTAACAGACCAGGAGAAAATATTCACACTGTCCCTTTTTTTATGGTTTACGGCGCTGAAGTATTACTGTCACAAGAGAGCCATTAAAGATTCAACTCATGGGCTAGTATGCCTGAAATCTGCAGGTAGTAGAAAAGTCTGAAAATGGACCAAGATATTCAGATGAAAAATGAATTAGGTCAGACCATTTTGTACTATGTTTTACCTCCATAACATGTTGTTAAAATTCGGAGCTAATGAAACTAGTACCTTAATGTCATTTGTAAATAAATATGGATCTAAGGGTAAAGTATTTACTATCATGCAAATTTAGTTAAGATTATGCAAGAGGAATTCGAAAAGTTTTAGAAACTCCTTTTCTACCTTTGACTAAGAATTTTTCGCAAGCTAGGTGGAAAACAATTTCTTTATTTAACTGGTTAAAGATATTAACCTAGGTAGAACAAATTGTAAAATATGCTAGAAAATAATGAAAAAGGTGTAGCAAACTCATTATTATATGATAAGCAAACCATTATTCTGAAACCGAGAGTGTAATGTGTGGTATTATTTTATTCATTTATTAATTACATTGACAACACAAATGTTTGTAAAACTGTCAATTTAGTTAGGCCAATGTTGGAAATTATTTCAAATAAATGCATTTTCAAAAATAGAAATGAACTTTTACTAAGAAGTAGATAAGTACTTATTTTTTAATTCGTAGAAACGGCATTTTGTGTTGTTTCACTGTAACTGTCCGTTTTACTTTTCAAATTGTTACCACCAAATATTATCGCCCTGTATTATTTTTAAAGAAGCTAAATAATGAAGAAGCTGCATGAATTAATGAATGTATGTTTCTCGCATTGTGAAAAAACGACGATACCTAGAGCCATAAAATTTTGAATAACATACTCCTCCACCCGAACACAAGAACCTGGACGTCCGAATTTCGAATTAGTTTTATTATCTATTTCATATTTTACAAAATTTCAAAGAATTTTTGATTAACAAACTCAGAGATTTCAAAGCTAGCAATGGCAACGCTGTACGGAAAATAACATTTTTATCTGCAGCTCGCGAGACTGTCTGTCGGAAATTCTAAAAATATGCTGTTTTTAAATATTTTATGATGTTGCTGTTTATTTAATTTTATTCAACAGCAATATCATACAATATTTAAAAGTATGTATATAAAATTCAATTCAACAGCACTATTACAGAATATTTAAAAACAGCACGTCTTTAGAAGTTCCGACAGACAGTCTCAGGCGCTGGAGATAAAAATGTTATTTTCCGTATAGTGTTGCTATTGCTCGTTTTGAAATCCTTGAGTATGTTAATAAAAAATTCGTTAAAGTTTTATAAAATCTGAAATAGATAATAAAACAAATTCGAAATGCGGGCGTTCAGTGCCCCTGTGCGTGTGGAGGATTACGTTATTCAAAATTTGATGGCTCTAGGTACCGTCGTTTTTCACAATGCGCGGAACATACATACGTATCTGCGGATTCTTCATTATTTAGTTTCTTTAAAAGTAATGCAGGGCGATACTATTTGGTAGCAACAATTTAGAAAGTAAAACGAACATTTATATTGAAACTCCGCAAAATCCCGTTTCGAAATTAATAGCCCTTGTGGGCTGTACCACCCCTTTGGGCTAACAATTTCTCTCTTTCAATTATTTCAGCAAGCCGCAGGCGTCATTTTGTGAAGCATTTAGCTCACATTTTTTCTCCTCTTTCAAAACTGTCAAAAAATTGTTAAAAGATCGATCTTTTCGTAATCTGACTATTGCCAAAACGTTTTTGAGGATTCTGAAAAAATCCCATATTTCAATATGGAATCCATGTTTCGAAACGTGTTTGTAGAACATGATGACATTGCTACATTTAAATATTCTTGTTGATATGACAGATTTCTTTTATGTATTATAGCTGTCTTAAAGCTTTCTGAAAGTTATTATTTCTGATTGCAACTTCTTGTTTAAAAGAAATTTTGTATATTAAATGACATTTATTACTTCCTTGTATGATGTAAATGAAATATTGCTATCGCGAATAACTTCGAGTATCATATTTCAACGAAAATACCCAATTTGACCTCTCTCGAATCCATTTGAAAAATGTTTTTGCGTGGCATGTGTAAAAAAGGTCAGAATAAATGACTTTTTATCCAAAAGGTACTGTAGAATGGATTTAAAATGGATTTAAAATGGATTCAAAATTGTTTTTTTTTTGAGAACGTCTGTACGTATGTATATATCTCGCATATCGAAAAAAAAAAGCAATCGCAGAACATAGAAATTTTGGGTATGAGATTGCTATAACATATCCTTGTGCACCTCCCTTTTTTTGTCCCAATCGGCAGAACCAAAAGTACATATATCCATTCTAGTACCCGATTTGATAAGCTTAGTTTTTTTATTCTTAAATGTTGGTAAATTGTGCATTTTGTGTCTTAAAAATAATTGAATTATCTTGCGCTTATGTTCCGGTTAAGATTCTTATACCTTTAGTTAATCTGCATGCAACAGCTGTAGAATTATCAACAGTTTAAAACTTTAAGTGGTGCTAAGCCTGAAGATGCCCTCATTTGTTTACATTTGAAACTCTTAGTAGGATAGTGAATTAAATCATTTGGTACACCAGTTTCAGTGTTTTTTCCTCTAGTGGAAGAAAAATAATTTTCATTTGTGTGCACCGAAAGTTTTGTCTCTTGGCGACTGGCCGAATTGTTTATTTTTGCGTACAAACTGTAATTTTAATTGTAAAAAAAATTTAAGCTGTTTTTAACTGTACTTGGTGTTTTAGGGTTTTTTTTTGTATTTTACAAATTTTAAATGAAGATGTATTGAGTTTCATGTACTTTTGCCTTGCCGCGAAGTGAGAACTGAATTGGGTGAAGAAGAAATATACCTCTAATGCAACTGAAGGAAATAAGTTTAAATGAAGTGCAGCGAAAAATTTGTATAATTTTAAAGGCCTTTACAAGGAAGTCATTATAGTGTCATCAAATATTTATTGTATATGAAATAAAAGCTCAATCTAATAAACAATACACGAAATGATGTTATTGACTCCTTTAAGAAAGGTAAAAGGGAAAAAAAATCCTTCTTTATATTAATCAGAAAATATTTTTTTCTTTTTTAGATATATTTTAAACAAGAATAAAAATGAAGAAATAATTTTGTCGATTGATTTCTAAAATTATGCCGCTTTGAGTTTGGTGAATTAGAAGTATGTAAGAATAAGACTGTTAATTGTGCAAACAAAAGAAAGAAGACAAATATTCTTTTACTTACGTTATTTTTGGAAATACGAATTTCACCTTTCTTTGCCTCAGAATTAAAAGGTTTTATTTATTTACCTTTTAATTAAAGTTCTTGAATTAATAAGTAGAATAGTTCTTTCTACGTTCTGAGGAAGAAATAAATATTACTTCCCGCAAAGTTAAGCGTGGAAATTTTATTATTTTGCTCTCCAACTAGGCTATGAGTTCTATAACATAGCAAGAAAAACAAAAATAATTTTTCGTTTTGATGAATAATGTTTCCAAAATGTATCATTTCAAATCGCCTGCGCGTTTTGCTTCAAGCACTTATTTATTCGCAATAAATGATACGTTGTTTTTTTCTTTTATTTGAGCAGATGGCAATAGTTGCTTTTTGGCTCATTTCCATTGTTAGACGATGTTGCTTGTTTTCAACCTCGATTTCTTATATTCTCTTACTAGTTGCAAGAATTTAAATGGTTTTTAATGTACTAAAATGCTTCCAGCAGTTTTTCCTTATTTATCTAATTGTCTGAAAATCCCAGCATATTAGCATACCTGAACAAATGGGACCACAGTATATTCACCTAATTGGAAAGTCTTCATAATTGGGTTAACAAAAATTCTTTCCCTTCCGCTACGTGGTTATTCTTTACATAATTGGGTCCCATTTTTTCCTATAGCCAAATACTCATTTATTGCTATGCAAATGACGGAATTTTACTTCTTAGTCCAAAGGGGCTTTGTCCCTGAGAGACTATTGTTCTCGTTTTGCTATTTTGCGTTGAATCACTCTGAATATCCGTTTCACTTTTCAAATTGTTGCCACCAAATATTATCGCCCTGTATATTTAAAGAAATTAAATAATTGGTAATTGGTCAACAGAATACAATAGGAATTTAGCATTTAACAAATGATTTTATCTTTATTTGAAGTTTTTGCCCAAGGTCGCTGTCTTTATTTAAATGCTTAAGAGCGCAGGCGTGCTCACGCGGAAAAGGCGATTCATGGACGAGTGCCGCCACTAGCCACTAAAGAGTCTTTTGAGCTGTTGTATGGGGAATTTGAAGATTTAAGCTTGAGAAGCAATTAAAAATTTTCCATTTTGGATTGTGATGAATAGTTCTTGGCCTTTTGACAATAAGTTCAATAGTTGGGTCATAGTTTACAAGTTCTCTTATATGGTGGTATTCTGAATTTTGCATTTTCTGGGAAAAGTTTTTGCAAGTAGAAATTATTTCGTCATGTATGAAATCGATCTTCATTTGTTTGAGTATTTGCTTGCTCCGAACATACCATGGGGCGTTTAAAAATCATCCTTAGTAATTTATTTTGAAAAATTTCTAAGTTTTTACGATAGGTTTTAGTATAGAAACGGTGCACCAGGCGGGAATACCGTATAGTAAAATGGGTCGAATCATAGTGAGATATAATGTACGTTTTGTTCTTATGTGAAGTTTCGAGTTTCTTTGTAGAAGAGGATAAAGGGCAACGACCCCTGCGTTAGCTTTTCGTAATGCATTCATAGTTTGTTTTTTAAACAATAGTTGTTCGGCAAAGAGCACACCTAGGTATTTAATGGAGCTGTTAACTGGTATTTGCACATTATTAATTTGAATATCAATTTCGACAGGAGCATTCTTTTTATGTCTTCTGAAAATAGTGGCATTACACTTATTTGGGCTTAATTTAATTCTCCAGATCTTGAACCAATGATCAGTGATGTTAACTGCGAGCTTTAGATTGTCAACAGCGAGCTGTGGTTTTAAAGACTTCGTAACAACGACAGTATCATCAGCATATTTAGCGCTTTTTGCATTTAATGGATGGTGGCATGTCATTTATGTTAAATAGAATCGGTGCTAAAATTCTTCCTTGAGGGACTCCACTTTTAATTATCTTTCTATTGGCGAGATATTTTTGAATTCGAACTTGAAAAGTACGGCTTTTTAAATAGGATTATATTAATTTGATAAGAATGATAGGGATAAGTGCTTTTTGCATTTTGAAGAGAAGGCCAGAGTGCCATACTCTGTCGAATGCCTTTTCTATGTCTAAAAAGCATGCAGCAACAACATTTTTCTTAATAAAAGCGTCAGCAATAAATTCAGTAACATTAATAAGCTGGTGTGTGGTACTATGTCCTCGGCGAAATCCATATTGCTCGAAGTCGATGATATTATTCTTTTCGAAGTGATTAATAAGTCGAATTTGAATAATATTTTCGAAACTTTTACCAATGCAGGGAAGCAGGCTTATTGGGCGGTTAACTGGTGGTTTCTTTCGAATTTTTACCTGGCTTAAGGAAGTTTTATGACTATAGATAGTATGCTTGCACTGATGTGGGAAATAATTTAAACGAAAGCAGGCATTAAAGAGATTTGTTAACAATACGATGAAACGCCAGGGAAGTTCTGTGATAGATTTATTGGAGATTGAATCGTATCCTTGTGCTTTTCTGATCTTGAGATTCTTAATGACGTTCTGTACTTCTCTAGGGGAGGTAGGTAATAAATAATTTACGTCAGTGCGATGAATTAAATTATCCTTGAATTCTTGGACTTCTTTTTCAGTTTCAGGATCGAAGTTGGGATTAGGAGTAAAGGAGTTTTCAAGCTGTTGAGCTAAAACGTCTGCCATTTCCTGTTCAGAATAAACCAGTCCATTGGGGGTGTTGAGTGGACCAATGCGATCCCCAAATGACTATTTAAGAGCTCTGGCAATTTTCCAAATAAGGGTAGTTTCATATTCCATGTTATCTAGGAGTTCTTCCCATTTACTTGATATATAATCATTAATTTAGAGATTTCTCGAACTTTTTGATTAAGAAGTTTTTTTAATCTGTTGTCTCCAGTATTTCTCCATCGTTTTGCCAATCTATTCTTATCTTTTCTCGAATAAAAATCTGGAGGAGAATTTTGAGAGCTATCTGCTTTAATGACAGTAGCTTCTCGTAGAGAACTTTGAATTCTGGAGTTGATTTATGGATTTCGTTTTCGATATCAGAAATGCTAGCAAAATTAGAGCGAGCATTTGAGATTTCAATAATAGTATTAAATTTCTCCCAATTAACAATGCGTTTGAAACTTTGTTCATTTTGTTCAAAGCCGTTTAGGATGAATTTAACTGGTAAGTGATCAGATGTCATTTGCTATAGGACTTCAAGGTAAGGAGTTTGAATAATATTTTTAGTGATAACAATATCGAGAATTTCCGAAGAGCCTGTGTAGTGAAATCTTGTAGGAGTTTCCGGTCCGTGTACTTTAAGATTATTGTGAAGATCATATTTATCAAGGACGGTGCCATTTTTGTTGGTTCTACGTGAATTCCAAGATGGATGTTTAGAATTTAGATCTCCAGCAATAAGTAATGGAAGATCTGTGTTAGTTAAACAGTCCAGGTCCCCAGGTAATTTGGCTTTGTGGAGGATTATGTGCGGAGATAAATAAATAAGCATCACCAGTTCTCCTACAAATGATAACCGTGGTGTGCTCAATGCATGTATTTTTAGACGTCTCATATAAAGTTGATTTGAGATGATTTTTAAGCACAATGAGGGTATTTCCTCCTTTGTTATGTAGACGGTCGTTGCGATATATTTTATATCCAGCAATTTTAAAACGATCACAACGGCGTAAATGAATTTCATTAATAAGCATTATGTCAGTATTATGTTTATTTAAAAAATGCTGCAATTCAGTCTCTTGACGTTTAATGTTATTTGCATTAAAACAGGCGATATTTAAACTACATGTGGTAGTCTCTGCTATATGTAAAGTTCTTTGCAGAATTTTATGGGCCATATTCCGTGTTCATTAATAGGTCGAATGCTTCCATCCCAGTTTAGATTTTGCCTAAAATGGATTTTGATTTTTTAAATCTTTCAAAAAGGGATTTAGCCGTTTGAAAGGTATTTTTAATCCAAGAAATGAATGACTGTAAGTCATCTTTGATGGAACCAATTTCTGACTCTTGAGTCAGAAACCTTTTGGACGTAATTTAAAATCTGAAACCTTTCAATTTTTTTTCTTTTTTTTCTTTATTTGTCGCTTTAAGAGTTTATTTTGTATTTGTGACCACATATTTTGTAAAGCACGTATTTAGTTCTTTATATGCAATTGCTGATCTTTCGGTTCTGTGTGTGACAACGCTTAACTTGGGAAAATAGCACAAGTAGCATCTCACGATATCCTCAAGGGCCTTAGAGATCGATTCTTTCCGAAGCTTCTGAAGTCCGTGCTACATCTGACCCTTAAGTTAAACCTCTTAAGTTTGATTCCAAGAGATCAGATGACTTTTAGTTAGTTGTTAGTCCATCAGTGAGATTTAGAGTTAGTTGAATTACGATTTAGAGTTTGTAAGTCATTTTGCATTTGGCGATATTTATCTTGCTGTAAGGAGGAATTGCTAAATACTCGTGTTCTCCTTGAGTTATTGTGCTGAGTATAATATTTAATTTTTATAATAATATGTTAATTTATTCCCGTTTGTTTGAAGGGGTCATTTAGAGAGATATCAAAGAACCGGAGACTGCTACGATACCATGTTTATTATTACAGCACTATTACTTTTTTTTACTATTATTACTTTTTTATTTGCTTAAAATAAAACCCACAGGAAATTTCTGCTTACCTTAACTAACACATTATTAGTTGATATAAATTAATAAAATAAACACTATATTACTTATTATTAAAATTTTGAACTTATTGCTTGCTTTAAAGTTATGGTTTTAATGAAACATATAAGTAAATATAAAGCAAGTTGTGGAGACATTAGGTTTGTTGAAACAGGTGAGCTGAAAAATGAGCAATGCTCTAGCCGGGACTCGAACCACAGACCTCTCGAATACGCGTCGAGCGTGCTGACCACTACACCACGAAGGCATGCGAAGGAGGAAGACATACATTATAACGTAATAAAAGCAAGTAAATAAATTTAGGAAAAAAAGCTTAATTTTGTTTCTCCATGGAGAGGAAAAGTAGACACTTCAGAAAACTAATATTCCGAACAATGGCTTCAAGATTAGTTCAATTAGTTTTCAGCTGTACTTAAAAGTAAAAGCTTTGATTAGAAGTTTATTTAAGATTCTAAACCCTTAAATCGTCGTTTAAACTAAATGAATTTCGTTATGCAATGGTAAATAATCACAGTAAAATTGGTCTGAAAAACTTTGTCGTCCGCTTCAAATGTAGTCAGGTTCTCTGACTGATACTGCATTCTCCCTCTCTGCGAAGTAGGAAGCCTATTGTGTTCGTTATCCACTCCTAAATAACTCATAAGCCATCGCAAGTATCCAAAGGACAGAGAGGCGGTTTTTTTTTCAGTAGAACTCCCTGACGTTGAAAATTATTCTGGTTACTTCTTTTGTAGCCCTGAATGCTAGCGGTTGATTTAATGAGGGAAAGAAAGTAAAATTTGCAATGAAAATTTGATGTATTTAGTTCTAGCATTCGGGCTACTCATATGTTAAACGTATGAAGATACGACGCAGAGTATACTCCGGCAAATCACTGCGTGATGGTTTTCTCAGTCCAAGGCAACTCGGGCGAATTAGGGAGAAGGTAAAGTAAGTTTTCGCATTTAGAAAATGTAATTAAAAGGAACTCTGCGAATGATCTGAATTGCCCCAGAAATAAAGTTACGATCACTGAGCTACGGAAATTATCAGTTTTCCTGTTTCCTTTGAATGAGAAAATCTGTATTACACGTTATGACAATCGTTATGCTTACTTAACATATGTGCTTCTTTGGTTATCATGGTAGTTAGCGAAGCCAATTGTCCCATAATTGGTCAAGATTTTGAGACCGTTCAGAGAAATCATGATGCTTGTAAATGTACAATGTCTTGTGGAATGGGAGAACTAAAAATAACAGCAAGACAAACCTACCCTTGATAGATTGAAAATTAG
>KK117099.1:250046-265617 GCA_000611955.2 Stegodyphus mimosarum | reverse complement strand
AGATTACTACTAAAGTATAATTCTAAATTCTAAATCTTATAATATGATATATTATGTTTATTCTATATTTTATTTTCCATATTTTAAGTATTATTTTAAATTTGTCATATGATATATTCTGTGTTTTAGCATTTTATTCCAACTTTGGAAAGTTAAAAAATTTTATTGTATGACAGATTATGTATTATTCTATACTTCATGTATTATTCTTTATTTTATTTTCTGTTTTTTTTCTATATTAAGTATCATTCTAAATTTGTCATATGATATATTCTATGCTAGCTTAATGTAGAAGTTGTTATATTAGAATTTCCTCCTTTCCCAAAGGTACAAAGTGTTCAAGATCTGGTCTCATTCGGTGGGATAATTAATTCATTCACCCATTACACAGTAACCCTTCTAATGATCATTCTTCTAGCTCTCTTCTTTTTCTTTTTCATCTAATAACCTTTCTTCCTTTTTAGTCCTCCTCGCTTAATAATAAAATTCTAAACCTTCCTCTAAAGAACTATCATCACATTTATCCTTATTCTTATAATAGATTAGTGATTGCGAGCAGTATGTGTTCGATCTTTTATGAAGTTTCTGGTGCTGCTAGCACCTTTACCTGTACCTATGCCTACTATCAAGTAAATAGTCGCAACCAAAATCTAATAGAAATTTTGCCATTAGAGTCAGATTTCACTTATTAATGTGTGTAGTCATTAGGTTTGTCGAAATAGGAAACATGAAAAATGTGCAATACTCTCTCTCTCTGAGATTCAAATCTGGACCTCCCAGCTGCTAGCCGGACGTGCTGCCAAGAAGACAAGTAGTGAGAAGAGAGAAAGTACCTTATAAATATGTTTTCAGAATGCTCTTCTTTTTTTATTGTAGCTTCGGTTGTTCATGCATTAGAGAATAAATTTTAATCATTTGCATGTTAAGTCGAAAGTATACGAAGTTTCATTACAATTAGGTTATTTTTTGGGGAGGGAGTAATAGTTTAGAATGTATTTATACTGGTGCGAGTATTACCTAATCATTTGATAATAAAGTTTAATCACATCTAATAAATTTATTGATGCAATCAAACGTTTGTAGCTGACGAGATGACTGTTTAAATTATATTCTCTTAATGATTAATTTTATCGACGGACCAGCTTCACTGCTTTGTTTTTTAATTATTTTATTAAGAAAACATCATATACAAATATTTACAGTGAAGCGGAATACAATTTAACTGTGAGCTTCGTTTTACAGTAATTGCTCACGTCAGATAGGCTTGATTTCTTTTCTCTATCTGCCTCAATCGTAGGAGGCTATCCATTGGCGAGATTCGTTGACGTAAAATGCGCCAACAATGACCATGTTTAGTAGTTGGTATCTGTGGAAAATAATATTCTTGAAATTCTAATAAATATTTAAATAATCTTTGTTTATTTTTCATTGTTCGATTGCTCATATTTTTTTTTAACAAACTAATGCAGAATGAAGTTATTTATATTCAGTCTGTATTGTTTCAAAAATGATTTATATGAATGATGAAAGGTATATCATTTTGATCAGTTAGAATATTGAAAACCAACGTCTTTACTCTTCGCATAATTTCCCGAGAAAATTATTTACTGTAAGTAGGATCAAAATAAAAAAAATTATTGCTAGAAAAGTACACCAGAGGAATGCGACAAATTTATTTAATTAACCTAAAACATACCAATGAGCTGCAAAAAGGTCTCCGCATATGGTTTGCAGGAAAGAGAAGGAAAAGTTTATTTGTGTAATTGGAAGATGAGACAGTAAATTGAGACTCCAAGTAACGGACTTCACTAATTATTTTAGCTCAGCTGAAAAAGCAATAGGTGCCAATGACAGATGAAATCCAGAGATCCATATAAACGAATTATCACCGGAAAAGAAGAAAAGTTTGTTAACTGGCAACTGAGAAAAGGAGAAAACGGAGTTTCTGAGTAAGGTTCTACCTTTGGTTAAAAAACAAATTCAGACTTCATTTCTGAAGTTTTGGCTTTACTACTAGCAGCTTGCTAGAAGTTTAACTAGAAAAAGTAGTATTATCTTATCAAATAAATTCTGAATAACACGCATTTATCATGTTTCAAGTGATAATTATTCATTAGTTTATTCAACTTTTCCCAGTTTCTCAGTTTACTTCTGTGAATTAACAATTCTGTGCTAAAACTCCATTTAAGCATGTACTGAAAATCATACGCTATGTAATTTAGCTTACAAATATTTATAAAAAACAAAGAAGAAAGTTTAAATTAAATATATGTCAAAGAAACATCATGGAAAATGAAGATTAGAAAGGGTTACAGAGATTATTATTAGTATTATTACTATTATCAGCCTGCGAGCATTGATGAGCTAACACAAAATCCTGTTTTTGGCCTCATAAACTTTCAAGATTTGATCTATTTATTTTTAACTAATAGTTAAATTTTAGTGCTTTCCTGTTACTCTGTCTTCACCTCAACCTTTCATGCCAGAATGTAAATGAGATAGCAAGCATTTACTCAGATTAAGAGGAAAAGAAGTCCCATTTAAGCGAAGGTTACGCAAGTTATTTTTAGAGCACGTTTTACCTATTCCAGGCCACATTGTACCTTGACTATTAGCGATTTGATTCTATGGCGCTGAGTGCTTCTAGCCATTTGGCTTGTCTCGCCGGTTTTCTACATATCAGAGCCTTTCTATGCGTTTAAAGTATCCCGTGAGCTTAGGCTAATCTATCACATTTGAATTAGTTCAACTTTATGTATTTAATTAAGCTAGAAGTTTTGGCTTGTGCAAACTCTAGTTGGGTCATTGCTATTTCTTTATGTTAAAATAAAAGGACTATTTACACTCTTCTTTTGAATTTGGTTGTCTACACTTCAAGGCAAGAGGATTATTCCTCTGTAAACTTTCTAGAACTTACTATTTTATGCTACCAAAGAAAGTGAGACTATACATTTTTTTTCAAACTCTAAATTTATAAGATGAGGCCTTTTTGAAAAACTTCTTCAAAATTAAAGTTGTCAGTTAATAATGAGAGATTTTATTTGATATGGAAATCTTTAAGAGAGTCTAGTTCAAACTCTGAATGTCTTGGAAGGGGGCTAGTTTTAAGAGACAAAGCATTAGATAGGATTGATCAAGAAATCAAACTTATTTTGAAAAAAAAAATATTCTCCTTTCTAGCAAAAGTCATGTTGTTTTTGAAAAATTTGAAAGATGACATCTCTCTTGAAAGCTTGCCAATATATGCTAAATACTAGATCAAGGAATGTTTCTGATTCTTCAAGAATTTTAAACATTATGGCCAGAACCATGAATTTTATTAATAGAAACCATAGTTTAACTTATTGGTTACAAACAAAAAGGGAACTTGAATTTCTTTGGAGAACTCAGTCAGAGTTCTAATAAGGTTTGGAGGTCTTGAAGTAATGACAACTGCAACTGCAATTAAATCAATAGAATGTAGAGTCATTGCATTATATCGATATAGGGACATGAAAAAAGCGCAATGCTCGTGTCGGGACTCGAACTTTCTACCTCCCGAGTACACGTACAACGTTCTTCCAGTTACACCACGAAGGTATGCGGATGGTGGGAGAAAATATCTTATATAACTCCCTCTTTTAAAGGGCGATTGGTCATCAGGGAACGTCAGGTCTTAGTGGTGTCGAATTATTGTTCACCGCCTTTTAGTTCGGGCGCCACTTGCAGAATTTTTTCATAGAATCTTTCGAAGACAGAAAATTGAAGTAATTCGGCATTGCCCTCACCCAGATTCAAACATCGAATCTCCCGAATGCGCGAAGAGTGTGCTTCCAGTTACACTACGAAAGCATGCAGAAAGGAGGGAGAAGTCGCCCAAGCGGTATAGTGGTTAGTGTCGATGATTGCTGTGCCGAAGGACCTGGGTTCGAATCCCGGAGAAGGCATGGATGTTTGCAAATGTTTAGTGTCGGTGCAGAATGACGGAAATTTAAATATGCGGCGAGACGAAAGTCCTCTCGTGTGGTTTGGTGGAAGAAGAGAGGGGTGGGAGACCCTCAGACCCATCCTTCCCGCGGGGTGCTCTCCATCAAAATTGGGCACGGAACTGAGAAAAATAGCACTGTCACCTGAATGGTGCTCAAGGCTGTTGCCAACAGCAGGCGTTATCTCCTTGCCACGAGGAATTTCGTGGGCTTGGGCTGACTACGTCAGATAAGTGAGCATAAGCAACAATAACAATAAATACGGAGAAAGTACCTTATAAGGCATTTAGGTTTTTGTATTATTATTGTAATAAATCGCAAGGTTAAGCTAGGGCTAGACTAAAAGGATCATGAATGTAGACTAAGACGAGTCTAAATATATAGCTTGACCTGACGGATGAATGACAATAATTTTCAACAAAGAAAATCCTATGGAAGATAATCTGGTAGAGGTTGCAAACTAAATGTTTTATATTTAAGGAAATGAGATTACATCTATTATAACAACCGCATCATTAATAAAGATCTGACAGCGTTTGTTTAACAACGATCTCACAGAGTACCTGTCACGTCAAGATATATAGATGCCAATGACTGGATAATTAATTCATAGCCTGTCTATAAAAAATTACTAAAATTTTACACAACTGTTTGAAAAAGCAAGACAATGGCACAACTGTCCAGGAAATCCTATGTCAATTTCTGTATATCTACTTCTTCAAGCTAGCGTGAGTACAGGAGTTGACTTCGGAGAGTTTCGCAAGTAGACTGATATTCGCCTTGATAATTCCTTAAACGATATTGGATACTTAATGGACGTGGGGGATGTGGAATATTGCGCGTACTGAACTGAATTCCTTTCTGAAATAAAATGTAATTGCCCACTGTTAATGTATATGAGTTTTAGAGTTTTCAGTTGAAAGAATACCTTTACATTAAACCATGGTAGGAGGTATATGGTTCTCATTGTCATTGCTATATTTTTCTTTTAAGAACACAAGACAGTCACATTCTATGACCTGCTCAGTTATTGCTAAATACACTCCTGCTCAGAAAATAATCAACAAAGTTGAAACGCAGAATAAAATACTGTCGTTGATTCCTTGTTGTAGCAGTAGCCCCTATTCCTGGAGTAATGCGTATCAGAGCTATTCCTGGAGTAATGCGTTCCACACATGCTCTATGGGATTCAAGTACGGTGATCTAGCAGGCTACGGCAGATGTGGAATACTTTCACTCTCTAGATAACCCTGCACCACTCGAGCTCTATGCGGGACGGTGTTATCGTCCATAAATATCGCGTCGGTACCCATTGCAACGATAGAAGGACACAAAAGAGGGTGCAAAATTTCGTCACAATATCAGACGACTGTGACGGAACTGCCAGGAATCACATAAAGGTCGGTGCGGCCGTTTATTGCCATTCCATTCCATACTAGTAAGCCTCCTCTTCTGTAATGAGCTCTTTCCAAACTGTTAGGCGCCCGATATCGTGTCTTTGCCTCTCGCCATATCATTGCCCTTCGGGAATCTTTCTGAATGTTAAATAAAGACTCATTCGTAAAGAGTACGTGGCTCCATTATTCTGGTCTCCAACTGCAACTTCACCGGCCCAATTCAACCGCGTTCTAACATGTTATAGGGACAAAGGAACACAAACCACAGATCGTTGGGTGTACAGTCCACTTTCATGCAGTCGGCGCGACATAGTTTGACGCGCCGACCTGTAGCAGCAGAGAGATGTGAGGCCAGCTGTAGTGCTGCTAGTGATCTACGTCGTCTTCCGTATAGCAGCGGGACACGATTGTTTGCCTTTGTGGTAATCCTTTGGCTTCCAGAGCCATGTCTTTTACATGAATTTTGATCCCTTTGATAATGATTCCACAGCCTACTGATGACACTAAACATTTCATTGAAAAATGGACTGTAATTCTGGAACATCCACCATATTCCACTGACTTAAGATCTTGTGATTTTTTATTGTAAAAATAAAATCTGTGCTAAAAGGAACCCGTTTTGATTCATTGGAGTCTCTAAAGAGTAAATGTAAGAGCTCTTAAAGCAGTTATCAGAAAATAAGCTGCAACCTGCCTCCGACCAGTGGAAATAAGAATGTGTCTTTGTGTAAGTGTCAGTGGGATTACAATGAAGGAGACAAATAATAGATTTGCCATTTGTATTAAATAAATATTTTTATTGAGGCAGTGCAGTTATTCTGTAGACAAAACCTGTAAGTCTCAAGATGCTGTGCATCTGAGAGAACTCTTTTGCTTATCTTCTAAGAGAACTCTTCTCTGAATATCTTCTGAAAGAACTTTTGTAACTTTTTTTTATTACAAAAAGAATTTACCTATAGAATTGCCATTCGCCGTACCTTCTACCAAAAAAAAAATCATACCATCAGGTAGATGAGCGTAGTACATAACTGAGGAGAAATGCACTAAAGCTTCGAAGTGAAAACTTTCTTCTGCAGGAAGCATTCTTAAGCTGGCATTGCATTTCATAAAAGCTTTTATATACAATTCGTAAATGGATTATGGAATACATCCTCACTCTCTATAGACTTAATCTTCGAATTTTCCTTTACATCTTTAATCGTGTACTGATTCCTAAATCTGTTTGGACTAAATAAATCCAATCGCATATTTTTCGTAATTTTAGTGGATATCCTAGCACACATGAAAGAGATTTTCTACGTAGAAGTTATTCTTTTGCGGATGGATGGAGCAAATTACAATATATAAGCACGCAGAAGAAGTTCGCTTTATCTAAGTTGGTATAGTAATAATAATGTTACAGATGTCTATGAAGAATACCTCTTTTGCTGACTTTTATTCTCGCTTATTAAAATATTCTATTCATTTTGAAGATGGTAAGCAGATTACCGGCCTTCAGCAGCTGGTTTATAGTCATAATCAATCATTAACGATCCGATCACTGGACTTGGGCCATCGTTCTAAGACAGCATTAATGGCTTCTTTTATCTAGCGAAGTAAACAGTATTTATTATTTTGTCCTAATGTTTCGTCATTAGTTCTTGTATATTGGGTATATCTAATATTTAGTGCCAAGATATTCCCATGTTTACTACCCGAGAAATCCTTTTCCTGCAATGTGTTACCAACTTCATCATGTGATAGCGTTTGGTATATTTGTACTTTAAATTATCCTTTTATTTCATCGTAATAAATTACACAAAAGTAGATTTGCACATTTAGCTATGTAGGTAGTCAATGATTTTGGGTAGAGTTATAGAATCTTACCTACTTGGGAAACATACACTGTCGAAACTCTGGGAGACTAACATGAATTATGGCTATATCTCATTAGAAAAGACAGAATAGAAGAAAGATGCAAAAGACCCCCTTTTTTAAGAACTCAAATAGTTAACAGAAGGCACTTCTCGTGCTTGCAACATCAGCCAGCATTTATGGCGTAACTCAAAAGATAGAATTTCAAATTAAACTAAGCTAAGTCTTAAGTGAGCCAAAGGCTACGCAGAAGGGATTAACGTGCACGTTGGTGCAAACCTATACCAGCGTGACAAGCACTCTTGGTAAGAATGAAGCAACGCCGAAGACCGACTGCTATCGGAGAATTTGAACTAGTAACGTGGCCTTTAGCAGGTGGAGCACGCTCTGACTAAAGAATCTAAAACCTTACTTTCAATACTAGCTCTTTCTACCTCAACTGAATACGCGCGAACTAATATTAGCATTCTGGGAGGAAAATGGAAAACGAGGATGGCAGCATAGATACTGAACATAACATAAATAAATAACTTACAAAGTGACTATGTTTCTATTTTTAATTATGTGTTTGCGTTCAGATATTAATCCTGGCAACCAGCACGTTTTTTAGATTAATATTATTTACCTTTGGAAAAGAATTTTGTTTTACTTACATACTTAGGAAATCGTCTTATATCACAGCAATCAAATTTCTGTAAAATCTTGTGCATCGTTATGTATTGCGCGGAGTGATGACGCAGTTATATAAAGCTATTTAAGAAAGATAATTTATAATACATTGTAGAATCGTTAGGTTATATTGACGCCGGAATGTGAAAAGTGTGCAACGCTCTGTATAGGATTCAAAGTCCGGACCTCTTGAATAAGCGTGAAGTGTGCTTCGAGTTACACCATAAAACATGCGGAAAGGAGGGAGAAAATACCTTACATACACCTCCTTTTATAGTAATAATAATATATAGTAATAACTTTAAAGTAATCGTAATAACCTTTATAGTAATAACTTTAAAGAGTGACTGGGGATTAGCGGACATAATTGCCAAGTCCTGGTGCTGACGAATTAATGTTCACGCTCTTTTCTTTAGTTGGGACGCCATTGTAGAGTCATTAGGTTATATCGATGCTGGAAGTTGAAAAATGTGCAACCCCCTCCTCGGAATCTGAAATCTGCACCTCCCGAATACGTGTCGAACGACCACGAAGGTATGTAGAAACGCGGGAGAAAATGTCTTATAACTCTTTTCAGTTTAGCTTGATATATATTGCTTACAAAAACTTATTATGCATTAAGATAATTATTATGCATTAAAGATAAAAAAATATACTTTAAAGATAAAAAGTACTACATTGGAAAAGAAGAATTTAATCAATTTATCTTTCTTAATCTTTGCTGATTTCTGGAATATATTTTGAACATTTCTATTGTTTAAATTAATAAAGACGCTTCTTGAAAAGGTAAATTTAATGTCCTCGAAACCTCCAATATTCATCAAATTTATACTTGGTTACGTTAAATCTATTTCAGTTCTTCTGATATCTTAGCTATAAAAGTAAATGAGAAAATGCCTTATAACTCTTCTGAGTTTAGCTTAATATATATTGCTAAAATTCCGAGAACTTTATACATTAAAAATAAAAACAATGGTACCCTGGAAAGAAAGAAATTAATCAGTTTATCTCTCATAATCTTTGTTGATTTCTCGAATATTCCTTGAATATTTTTATTGCATAGACCAATAAAAACGCTTCTTCAAAAGATAAATAAATTTAATGTCTTTGAAACTTTCCACATTCGTCAAATTTATCTCAGGTAATTACGCTAAATCTATTCCAGTTTTAATGAAGCTTTCAAAATTCTAAAATTTCAGCTATAAAAGAAAGCCTTATATCAGCTGATAAATTTATTAATTTAAGTTGAAAATTTAATTTAATGTATGTGCGTAATTATATAAATTTGTATACATAGAATAAATAGAATGAAGTTGCTTATGATAGAAAAGCTATGTTAGCTTATGCAATAAAAATGAAAGGTTTCCTAAGTTGAGAAAAGTTACGCTTGATAGACACATAGCTAAAGAATATGATAAAAGAGAAAAAAAAAAGAAGATCGAAAACTAGCATATTTTCAGAATCTGTTTGTGATAAAAACGACTTGTTCTTTTTATATCTTTCCGACAATTTTTCCCTTGTATAACTCAACTAGTTTTGAGACATCAACGAGGAAAAGAAAACATATTTGCCGTTCTTCTATTTTCTTATTTTGGGGATTATTTTGTCCTTCTATTTTTCCCATTTTTTTTGAGCTGATTCTTTTCTTATCTAGAAAGCAAGATAAATTCTTACTGCGTATAAAAACGAAGGTACTACATCTTGCTTTCAGTCAATCCAGAGCTATTATTTACAGAAGGAATATTTTATTGGTTACTTATCTGTACTTCATGTAAATAAAGATTCTGTTATGTCAGATATATAACTTTGTCTATATGTTCATTGTTTCCTTTTACTGAGGATCAAAAGAGGATTAAGGTTTTGGTTAATTCAGTTAAACTGAATTATAGTATCAATTTTCTTGTGATGAATGCCTGTGGAAAAAAATAAACTAACAATCTGAGCAATTTTATATACTCCGAAGACTTAAATTACAGTTTGTATAGTTATAAGGTATTTCTCCCTCCCTCTTCGCATGCCTTCGTGGTGCAGCGGTCAGCACGCTCGACGCGTATTCGAGAGGTCCGTGGTTCGAGTCCCGGCGAAGACGTTGCTCATTTTTCATCACTCCTGCTTCCAAATAAACCTAATGTCTGTACAAGGTTTATTCTAATTTTATAACAGTTATTTTAAGTTTATACACCTTTCCTATCTCTTCCAGCTTTAGCTTACAATTTCCTAGCAGGATGTATTTTCAGAAACGCGTTTAATGCAAATGAGTAAGAGTAGTATTTAATTCGATGTTTCACTGACTTCGTTAGAGAGCCAGAGTTTCTGACTAGCTCGCGTTTGCCTTTGGGCTACCTCTCTCCCTAAGCTATTACTACTTTCGGCTGTACTTCAGGCGCTTGATAGCTTCGCCTACTTAATTTAGATTTAGGGGCCAACTACTTAGAATCCTGATAGCTTCGGCTATATCTTTTAGTTAAGCATTAGTTAAATTTGAATTCTTATTAATTTGAGTTCAAGCCCAAGTTGAGGCTTTGCTGTGCGCTCTGAGATAGGAGCCGACTGTGTTGATCCTTATTTTCAGAAATAAAGGTTAATTAACCCTTCTTGAGTCTTATGTCTCTGTTCACACACTCAAGCGATTATTCGTTTATCAGTGTACAAGACATTGAACTGTGAAAGAAAAGAGCGGAGCCCCACAAATTATATACTTAAGTTACATGCACAAGTTATATACCACAAGTTATTCTATCTATTAATTCGTTTCTTCAAATAGAAATACTTCGCCTTACTGTCTCTTGAAAAAGAGTTCATCTCAGACTGTCTTTTGAAATTAATGAAGCCTATTTGAAAATCAAAGAGAATCTAACACTGAATTTTATTCAATCTTAAAATATTGTTGCTTCCAGTGGAATAATTATTCCCTTGTCAGCCCAAACGGGCGATAGAGCCGAAGGGCTATTAGTCTCGAAACGGTATTTTGGGTAGAATCACTATTAACGTTTGCATCACTTTTCAAACTGTTGCCCACAAATATTAATACCCTGTATTATATTGAAAGAAATTTAATAATGAATAATCCGCATGAATGTATATATGTTTCTCACATTGTGAAAAAAGCAATGATACATAGAGCCGTTAAATTTTGAATAACGTACTCCTCAACCCGAACATGGGTACCTGAAAGCCCGAATCTTGAATTTCGAATTTGTTTCATTATTTATTTCAAATTTTTAAATTTTAACGAATTTTTTATTATAAACACAACAATTTCAAATCGAGCAGGGCAAGAAACTGTGAGGAATAAAATATCTTTATCCCCAGCGCGCGAGACTGTCCCACCGAAATTCGAAAGATATGGTGTTTTTAAATATTTTTAACCCAAAAGAGCGTTACTTCAAATGCCTTGGAAACGTGTATGTATGTGTAAATGAAAACCAAAATGCTCCTTTATGGGTAATGTAAAATCAAAAAGCTTTAAGATTTCATATTACAATCTGAAAGCTCTCAGATATGAAAATCTGAAAAATCTGAGAGCTTTCAGATTTTAAGGTTTAAATTTATTTTAATGCTTTTTTCTTTCACATTTTTAACTGCAGTTCCTATCTATGGGAGAAATTGTAGCTGCCCGCATTTGTTTCATATTAGTCATAAAAATTAAGCAGATCTACATAGTGTATTAAGGCTCAGACACAGTAAAGTTAAAAAGAGAGACAAAAATTTCTGACTCTCCGATTCACTATTGATCCATTTTTTGAAAGGAGATTTAGTTATTGTAAATGATTAATTATTCATAACAATCTTATAAATTTAAAGATTTTTGTACATAATTTCAATAAATTTAATAATATATTTGATGTAAGTATATTAATGAGAAAAGCATGTAAATTTTATTTAAACTAGAACGAGAGTCTTAACATAAACTATAGTAAGAATTCTAAGATTATTAAAATTTTAAGCTAGTGTTTGAAATATGGCTTTAATTTAGTCTAGACTAGCGGAAGTACCCGATGGCAGTTAAGTTAGATTGAGAGTAATGTATCTAACAACAGAGAGAATGATACCGCTGCAATTCTTCTCTAATAATGATGCAACGAATACAATTCATAGTCATACATTTTTCAGTCTGATGCGATATGGAACCCACATTAAAAATTTCGATAGAAGAATAAGCTAATTCTCTCTCATTATATCATCAACAATGGAACTCCGTTTTTAATGATTTTCGTTTTTCTAATCAAACCGTCGTAAAGGCTCACGTTCCATCCAATATTTCACCTATATTCAATTTCAGTCGATTAAATGTGTCAAAAAATTGATTATAATTGATCAGAAATAATGACGCGAATAAACAAACAAACACACAAAGGGATATTCTTTATATGTATAGATTTTGCAAAACTTAAAAATTTTTGATTAAGAAACTCTATGATTTGAAAGTGAGCAGTAGCAACACTTTACGAAATAAAGCATTTTTATCTCCAACGCGCGAGACTGTTCCACTAGGGAAACTAAGTGCCAAAAGTAGCGCTTTCAGAGTTTTTAATTAATATTTCGACCGATTAAAGTTGTTTAAAGATGGGAACAGTCGAAATGGCTGACCACGAAATTTTGGAATCGGGAATAATGTATTTAATGTTTGGCAATGCTATTTTTATTTTCATTGTAAAACTTAGAGAAATTTTTTATTAACAAATACTATGAGGTATTTCTCCCGCCTTCTTAGCATGCCTTGGTGGCGTAGTGGTCAGCACGGAGCGTATTCGAGAGGTCCGTGGTTCGACTCCCGGCGAGGATATTGCCCATTTCTCCTGCTTCCAAAATATACTGTATGTATGTACTATGACCCAAGCCATGAACTTTTCATGAACTGTGAACCATCTATGAACTGCAACTCCGTACTGACACTACACACTGTGCATACCCATCAACTGAAACCGACGACACCCACTATGCAATTCCCAAATATGTATTACACTGTCGCAAATTACATCACATTAATACCACATTAACTTAACCAAGATATTTATGTTTAATGTTTTTCCATTCAATTCAATTTGTTTATTTGTGTTTATTTGTGCATATTTATTCATATTTATACTTCACCTTTAACTGCAATGTATGGTATTGTATTGTAATGTCATTGTCACCAGCAACTGTATCTCCCGGCCATGCTCTGTACCACAAGTTATGTATGCCCTGATGATGACTTTTCAATTAACACTGATGGGTGGCTTAAGTGCGCCCCATGGAGGTGTTCTTCTCAAGACGGTTAGTGTGAAGGAGCGACACCAGTTCTGCCAATGGCGATGTGTTGGTGCTTCCCACACTTAGTCCTGTCCTGCTTCCAAAATATCCTAATGTCTCTACAACTCTACAAGTTGAAAGCTTCTCGAAATAAGGAAGATTTTTATCTCCAGCTTGCGAGACTGTTGACACTTGGAAAAATCAGGACAAAAATTAGCGTTTTCAGCATTTTTAATTAACATCTCTGATCGTAGCTATTTTGCTTTTGTAAAAAAAGTGGAGTCGACCTTTTACAGGACCCCGAAAAGGACTGTAGAAAATTTGGTGACGACAGCTATAGTAGTGACTGCATTAATCAGGAACAAACACACACACATATTCTTCGTTATTCTCACTTTTCTTTGTTCACTTAGAAGCGATATCAAATAGGATGTTATATATATATAACATCCTATTTGATATCGCTTCTAAGTGAACAAAGAAAAGTGAGGTTTGTTTAATTACTTTCATTACCTGTTGTGGAAATTCGAAAATAGCCTTTTTTCGTATGAACTGGGGTGAACAGCCCTACAGAAAAGAAAACAGGCAAAGGAAATAATATCAAATCTAGTTCCATTTGGGGTTGAAAATACGACAAATGTGATTTATCATCATTTATAGTAAATCATTTTAGTTTCCATTTACTAAAAATATATGTTTTAAATTCTTATATTTACTTTTTTCCCCAGGTAATTTAAGTATATTCTTTATACCAGCGAGTTTATATCATATACAGTTAGCTATTAGATTAAAAAATTAGTTAATATTTGTCTAATTTTAACTTAAATTTTCCAAGAGAAAGTTTTCTTTTATCGAAATTCGTTTTCATTGTCGAATCAGAACTGATAATAAATAAAGAAAAGTACAAGAATTAAAACGTTTTGATTGTTTATGTAACAGCTGCTTGGTTCTAGTTTAAAGACAGAAATAATGCTGAATGCTGATATTAATCCCTCGTTTTCATTTAATAAAGTTTAATCAATCGGCAAAAAGTATTTAATACGGCGATAGATTAGAGTCCCTTTGAGTTGTAGAAACTAATAACAAAATGTTGCTAATTCATCTCAGCAAGGAGGAAAGATTAGTCCATGTTGTTAGCAAAAGTCTTGGGCACCATAAGGTGACAGTACGACTTTGCTGAATTCCGCCCCCAGTTTTGAAGGAGGACTTTCGGTTTGCCGCACATTTAAAAGGCCCATGTTGCACAGACATTATACATTTATAAACATTTATGCCTCAGGATTTCGAACACGGGTTCCTCGGTACTGTTGCCAGCATTACTTACCACTATCAAGCTTGAGCGAAAAAAAAGGCAAAACTAAATATTCGGGATTATGGGCAAGATATTTACTTGCATGATAAATGACTGGAAATTTTATATGTAATTTTATTTCATTAGGATGAAATGCCCCGCATTTGTAGGAAGGTATTAAATTGAGTCTTGAAAGTATAAAAGTAAAGTTAGGATTTCATGACTTTCTGCAGAAAATCTTGACTCATTATCGAGAAAGAAAAAAAAAGAAACTTAGATGATCGACATTAAAATTCACCTCCGCGAAGATTTTGTAAAGGACTGGTACTGGAATAAATTAATTTTATTCTGATATGTACTAAAATAATTTTATATTCTAAAAAAAGTTAAAAATATTATTTGAAAAGTTCTTAGGTAAGAAAAAGAATCAACAAAAATGCTAAGTGCCCGTAAATTATTCACAAACTAATAGATCAAGCATCTTATTGAAAATGTGTTTCAGGAAAAAAAATGTCACTCCAGTAAATTGATTAAAATAATTTCGTCCATCTTTCTCTTTATCAATAAAGTTCTACAAGGGCATCTTGGATAGCTTTCACAATTTCCTGTCAAGTGATAAATTCATTTCACAGATTACAGGTCATGTCCACTGTGATTCATAGAGTAGCCATTTTTAAACGTGACCTTGAATTGTAGCCAGACACGGGCGTCCCACAGTGCAGCAGCATTCCACTGAAGTGGGAGTCCAAATCTGGCTGCATTTGTCTAATGGCAATACTGCCAAAATGGATTAAGATGAAAGTAAATTATGTGATTAAATTCTTTTCTCACCGAAAAAGAACGAGCTGATTACATAATTATGTGGGAGAATTGCATAAAAGTGGTATAGAAGCATCAGTGTATTTATTATGTACAGATTTATTAATAACGATAACAAATGTGGAATAAGAAAATTGCATGAATGAATGCAATGACATGATTGCAGTTTGAAACAGGTTTTATATCAAAAGTAATTTTATTTGTTATCCGGCAAATAATTTATGGACAGCTTACGTATTAGATAAGGAACAGGCTTTAATGATCAGTAATAAATTTCACTTTAGTATATCCAGTAAGGAATTATTTTTTTTATTTATTGAAGAGTGTCTCTTTAGTGGCTT
>KK117099.1:202431-249982 GCA_000611955.2 Stegodyphus mimosarum | reverse complement strand
ACGCAGTTTTTATCCTTTGTACTTTTCTTAAATAATTCTTTTCATTACTTTTTATTAGGTTGGTTGTAAAGTTGATTCAACCCCTTTATTCATGCTGGCATACATGAAAAATAAAAAAATAATTAACATTCTCTTGTCTTTCACAGGACATACAGTCTTTGAGAACGTAAAAACGCTATATTTTTAATATCTGTTCTCTGATGCGAAAATTGTTTCCCAAACAGTGCTTCTAGAAAATTCAAATTTCTCTCAAATATTTAAGATGTTGAATGACAACAGATTTTAGTACATTTATGAAAGCTAAAACAAAATATTTTTAGCTTCTACACGAAATCTTTTTTCTAGTGTTAGGAAACTGGGATATTTACCTAGCATTCCAAAGCGTGGTGCTTGTAACGATAATTGAATTAAATTTATTAGTATTAATTCCACTTCAGCAGTAGCTTTAAATTTCTTTATGTTGATATAATACTAGAATGCGAAACACATCAGGAAAATGTTTCGGCGCAACAGGTTTATTTTCTCAAGAAATTTGAGTATTTCTATCCACAGCATTTTATGACAATAGTGAAGAAACTATATTCGACGCTACTGTATTGCGCGTAATTCCACCAAAGCAAAAGGAGCTATATAAACCTAACTATGTAAAATTTAAGACCAAAAAGATTCATAAAAAAAGTTACATTTCGGAAGTGCTGCGAAATTTTATATGATTCGATAACTAGTGTTTCCTTTAACTGAGCTTCCAAGACTTCTTCTTTAACTAAAGTATGGAATTAAAAAATGAATTTTCGCTAAAGAAACTGCAATCTTTCTTCTATTTTCTGCAGTATTATAAAGATAAAAGTTATATTTAGTTATTTCATATTGAATATTACTATTTTACTTCGAATTACAGAATTTTATAAAATATTTTTTCTCTAACTAACATAAAATTTTACCAGTTCAGTTTGTTGAGACATTAGGTTATTTCGAAGCAGGAGGCATGAAAAATGGGCAAGCCTTCGCCAGGACTCGAACCACGGACCTCTGGAATACGCGCCCAGCGAGCTGACCCCTGCACCACGAAGGCATGTGAAGAAGCCGGGAGAAATACCCTATAAGTTAATTTCCATATTGGGGATAAATTTCAGCCTTAAAAATATAACCTTTTAGTTAAGGAGTTCAAAATAAGAAAATGAGTATATGAGTAAGTAAAATCAAAGACCTTACATTATTAACTCAATAAGGGAAAAACAGCTTTATTCCACTGGCTTTATAAAAACAGATAAAGTTGTATCACCCTGGCTATTTCATACAAGATGAAAAAAAACGTAATTTTTTATTCTATTACTTTCATGATAAAATAGTTTCACCATTTGAAAAGAAGTTATAACATGAAAAACATATATCAATATTAAAACCCACTGAAAATGTAACTTAACTGCAGGATTTTTTGAAGAAGCTCATCAGCGACCGGAAAGTTAAATTGTTGAACGTGGTAGTTTGACATGGATACAAATCCCAACAAACAAGTTTGTTTCATGGGATTTTTCTTAGTTTTCTTTGTGTGTAATATTTTTGAGTCAAATTGGCTGAAGCCGTCCTTCACGAAGACTTCCTTTTCTTTAGGTAGATAGTTTGTGTGTGCTTTGTTGTAAAAAAATAATCAAAGTCCAAAATTACTTTTAAAAACAACAATTAGTTAAATAATTTTCATTTACTTTTTTATTTGCTATTATTTTTACTTCCTTGTACGAAGTAAAAAGGAAGTATTGTAATCGTGAAAAACTTCGGGTACCATATTTCAACGAAAATATCTATTTTGACCACTATCGAATGCAATTTAACGATGTTTTTGAGTGACATCCGTACGTAAATACAGAATAAAGGATTTTTTCCCAAAATAATTATAAAACTGATTTAAAATGGATTCTGAAGAGATTTTTACGGGACGTCTGTGCGTACGTACGTACAAACGTACATGTATGTATCTTGCATAACTCAAAAACGAGTAGCCTCAGAGCGTTGAAATTTTGTATATTGGGCTGCTATAACAAGTAGATGCGCACTTCGTCTTTTGGTTGCAGTCAGCCGCACCAAAAGTATACAAATATATGTACACTCTTAGACAAAAAAAAAAAAAAAAACGACGCACCAAGAAGGAGTTATCCGAACGGGACGAAAATCGGTAGAAGTGATGTACATGTACAGAAAAACAAATGACTACAGTTTGAGAAAAATTGGATGATTTACTAAAGTGATAGAGCTTCACAAAGTGAAAAAGTCAGTAAAGCGTTTGTCCTCCTCTTGCCCTTATGCAAGCAGTTATTCGACTTGGCATCGATTGACATAGGTTGCGGATGTCCTCCTGAGGGATATCGTGCCAAATTCTGTCCAACTGGCGCGTTAGTTCGTCAACATCCCGAGCTGGTAGGAGGGCCCTGCCCATAATGCTACAAAAGTGCTCAATAGGAGAGAGATCCAGCGACCTTACTGGCCAAGGTAATGTTTGGCAAGCAGTAGAAACATGTGCATTGTGGGGGCGTGCATTATCTTTCTGAAATATAAGCCCATGGTGGCGTGACATGAAGGGCAACACAACGGGCCTTAGAACTTCCTCGACGTACCGCTGTGCTGTAAGGTTACGACGGATGACAACCAAAGGGGTCCTACTATGAAATGAAGTGGCACCCCAGACCATCACTCCTGGTTATCGGCCTATCTGCCGGAAGACAGTCAGGTTGGTATCACACCGCTGTCCGGGGCGTCTCCAGACTCGCCTTCGCTGGTCATCGGGGCTCAGTTCAAAGCGGGACTCATCATTAAAAACTATTCTACTCCAGTCAGTGACATTTCAGTGCGAATGAGCCCGACACCACTGCAAGTGGGCTTGGCATTGTACAGAGGTCAATGGTAGTCGTCGCAAGGGGCGCCGTGACCTCAGTTCCCTTTCTGTGAGCCGTCTATGAATGGTCTTTGTGGGCACTGAAGCACTAGTTGCACATACAATCGATGATAATGATGCATCTGGGGCTGTGAGTACCGCTCTGACGATTGCTCGGTCTTCAGGTTCTGCCATTTCTCTAGGCCTACAGCTTCCTTCTTGACGCTGTGTGCGGCCATAGTTCACCCATTCCTGCCAAAATCGTCTAATAGTTGCATCGCTCCTGCTCAAATATCGAGCTATTCGTCGATAAGGCCAACCGGCTTCTGAGCCCAAATACACGACCTCTCTCAAATTCTGACATCTGCGCATATCGTTCGCGCACCTGTATGAGAGGCATAGTTACTGTCTACCAGAGTACACGGAATGAAATTCGTGAACAACTTATGACCTGGAATCGTAATTTCTCCTCTTAAATATCCTGCCAGTTGCGCAGATTAGATGCGCTGTAGCGACAACCGTTCATTCATTGGCAGCCAAAATGTAAAATTTTGCATTTTCCGTCGAAACCTGTACGCATATTAATTTGTGTCCAGTTTTCTTTATAGCTTCTCGGTGCGTCGTGGTGCGTCTTTTTTTTGTCTAAGAGTGTATATCCACTCTGTTACTCGGCTCAGTGAGCTCAAGTTTTCAATTCTTATATGTTGGCAAATTGGGCATTGTTTGCTTTAAAATGATCGATTATGTTATTCTTATCTTCCGGTTAAGGTTTTTAAACCGGTAGTAAATCTGCATGCAAGATTTAGAGAACTATCAGCCATTTTAAAGTTATTTAAGTGCGGCTGAGCCTAATCATTTTTCTCACAGCGGACACATTTGTTTACATTTGAAACTTAGGACAATATTGGATTTGTTGCCAATCTAAAGAAACTAAGCTTCGCAACAACAAAGTAACGTCTTCTTTTATTATTGCGAATTAAATTATGCTCGATTCATTGTGGAATTATCATTTAAGTTATTAGTTGGTTTTTTGCGTACAAACTGTAATTTTAATTATAAAAATTGTTTTAATTGCACTTGGTGTTTTATGTTTGTTTCTATATCTTTCAAGTTTTAATGAAAATATTTTGAATTTTTGTCTATTTTTGCCTTACCGCGAAGTGAGAACTGAATTAATTAGTGGCGCATGCGCATTAGGTAAGCGGCACTGAATCATCTGTGAAAAATTATTTCTTTTTTATTTGTTTAATTTCTTTTATATGTCGTTTTAGATTTATTATGGTATTCGAACAGAACTTGTGGTAATTCTTCAGATGCTATAGTTTTTGCTCACTTTGCGCTATAAAATGAATGAGATGTAACGCCCTTAAGTTGACCTAGAGCCGAAGTGTGGCTATGGTAAAGAGATATAGTGAATTTTAAAGTGTGCATTTATTCTGTTGTGGCTCATGCGCTATCGACGAGGTAGATTTAATTCAAAATTCTTTAACTGTTAATTTAATATATTTAATGAATTGTAGGAAAATTGAGTACAAGAAAGTCAAGTGGTGTACACATCAGATTTTTTGATTTTGCATTTATACATTTGAAAATTACCTTACGAAAAATCACTTAAATCCCAACTTAATTCGCCAGTGAATGCTATTAAAATTTGAAATTCTGAAAAGAATCTTATTATTCCTTACATTTATAAAATGCAATATGTAAATAAAACATAAAAATTTGTTTATAATAGATTACCTATGTGCTATTCATGATTCTTGTACTGAATAAACACATTTACACCTTTAAGGTTTTAATTAAATTGTTCACATGCTTCGTGGGTAGACATTTTAATACTTTCCTATTTTAGTTCCGACATGCATGGCAACTGCGAGAGATTATTTAAAAGAATTTTTTTACTTTCTTGTAATAGTGTTATGAATTCTGATTAATGAGAGTTTTCTGAGGATTACTGGGTGAGTTATGTGGGCGGCGCAATTTGTTCAGGGATACCTGCGTTTACTTGAATTCTGTTATTTTTTTACCTTCCCACGCGATATCCAAATACATTATTCATATTTTTTCTAATAAAACAGTGGTGTTCAGTGCGATGAAATGTTTTCGTATTTTAATTTTGGTCTTCAGAAAAAAAAATTTAACCGTGGGATGAAATTAGGCAAGACTTTAAATTAAGAAATATTTAACTTTACATGGACGTTGCTTCTGCAGGAAAACCTTTTTCAATAAAAGACTACAAAAAACAATTTTCTTCAAGGAGAAAAAATAATCCCTTTTGAGAATCATCATCTTCCATGAGAATAATTTTTTCTCTTCTCAAACATTAAATAACGCACGTCAGAAAACTTCCTAATAATAATTTTATCTTTAAATAATGTCAGTCTAAGGATACATTTTCAGTTATATATTCTTATATACACCCTTGCTTTTTTTCCTTAGACTGTAGAGATATTAGGTTTTTAGAAATAGAAGATATGAAACATGAGAAATACCCTCGCCGGATTCGAACCACGGACCTCTGAAATACGCGCCGAGTGTGCTGACCACTACACCGCGAAAGCATGCTAAGAAGGCGGGAGAAATACCTTATATACTCTCCCTTTTAAAGGTCGACTGGGAATGAGGGGACCCAATGGCCAAATTCTTGTGGTGGAGAGTCATCATACCTCGCCCTTTTAGTTCAGGCGCCACTTGTAGAGTCATTAGGATTTTTTTGAAGGAAGAAGTTGAAGAAATGAGCAATGCCCTCGCTGGGACTCAAACCACGGACCTCTCAAATACGCGCCGAGCGTGCTGACCACACACCATGAAGGCTTGCGAAGAAGGCGGGAGAACTACCTTATATACTCCCCCTTTTAAAGAGCGACTGGGGATAAGGTGACCCAGTCGCCATATTCTGGTGGTGGAGAATCATCATCCACCACCTTTTTTAGTTCGGGCGCCACTGTAGGAACATTAGGTTATTTAGAAGCAGGAGAGATAAAAAATGAGCAATATCCTCTCTGGGACTTGAACCACGGACCTCTCGAATATGCTGACCACTACACCACGAAGGCATGCAAAGAAGGCGGGAGAAATACCTTATAAGATAAGCAAAATATATTTACCAAAACTGAAAAAAAAAATGAATGTAAAAATTCGATGTTGTTGAATGGAACCCTACTGATGTCGAAAGATTTAGTCTACGTTGGATTACCTAGATTTCATACCTAGATTCGCAGTTGATTCTTATTTGCATGCAGGCTAAAAGGCTCGATTCTTGATTGACAATTAATTAAATCTATGTTTCGTACTAAGTTGGCAACTAAGAAGATTTTCACTCACCAGAATGAGATTTTAGATTGAGATTATTAGAACTAAACTTTTACTGTAAATTCGAAAGTAAATAATAATTAAACGCTTTGTTTATAACTGCAGTTTATGATAAGGCAAATGAAAGCAGCTACAAAGCTTCACAATTTTTTCAACAGACTAATATCTGAATAATAAAAATGTGTAGCATAATATTTCTTAATAAAATTGTAAATGTTATAATATATTTATAATTATGTAAATACATATATGTAAACAACGTAATATTTATAAATATATTAATATTTATAAATTGTATGTAATTAACTTTCTTTAAAAATAAATTAATTTATAATGTAAATAAATAAAATAATTTTTTATAACAATCAGTGGGTACTATATATAATATAGTAATTAATAACTGATAAATTAATTAAGTAATGAAAATTAAGGAGGTTTATTTAGTTTAACTAACAGTTAGTTTTTAGTTAAAACAGCTTTCTTTTCAAGCTACCCAGACGATATAGTTAGGCTAGCCTACTGCGATACCGTAGGGCCTGGGTTCGAGTTTCAGAGAAGCCGTTGCCAGAGTTATGGCTCACAACTGCGGAGTCTTCGAAAGGCTTAGGCAAAACTTTTGATTAAACCAGAACTTGAATGTAAAGGCACAGCTTGTGATGAGGAAACTTAAAATAGCAGAAAACAGGTTAAAGTGCATGGGGCACCATAGACATGTAACAGAATAAAATAGTAGTACACTGGCCAGCTAGAGTTTGAAAAACTGGAATTGACTATATGCTTTTTCTTCCAAGGAACACTGAAGTTAAACATCGGAGTTGTTACATTTAAACATAAGAGGATACTAACATAGACAAAGTTACATAACATAAAAGAAAGTGCCGGGTATACTCATTGCATTATTGAATTACGTAAATATTCGGTTGAAACATAAGCAATGGGCTTTTTTTAATTTAAAAATTTTTATTTTAACAAAAAAAATCTGAAAGGTTTCAGATTTTAAATTATGTCTAAAGGAGTGTTTTTTTAACGTTTTGTGTGTTATCTTTATTTATTAAATATCATGTTCTTCGCACTTAAATCATAAAATTCAGTTCAACAGCAATATCGCAAAATAACTTAAAATGAGCATAGCTTTTGAATTTCCGATATACAGTTCCGCGCGCTGGAGATAATTTTTTTTCCATAGAGTGTTGCCATTGCTCGCTTTTAAATCGTTGAGTTTGTTCATCAAAAATTCGTTTAAGTTTTATAAAATATGAAATAGATAATAAAACAAATTCCACATTCCAAATTTGGGCTTCCAGATGCGCAAATTCGGGTGGAAACGTACGATATTCAAAATTGGATGGCTCTAGGTACCGTTGTTTTATCACATTTGGAGAAATATACATACATTTATGCAGATTCTTCATTATTTAATTTCTTTAAATATAATACAGGGCGATAACGTTTGATGGCAACAATTTGAAAAGTGAATACAGCCGTTTGGAGTGATTCAACGCAAAATCGTAAAATGAAAACAATAGTTCTTCAGGGACGAAGCCGCTTTGGACTAAAAAACAATAAATTAGTCAGTAATGTCTGAGTTTTTGGACTTTCCCCATAGACCCAAGATGTCGAACTATATTCATTTGGCTACAAGCATTCGTTCGGCTAATTCTCGAGTGGTTTGACTCGCGTTTTCTTGCAGAAGTTGATGCAACTGCTCATCATCAAACACATTTGGTCGCCCGGAGCGAGCAGCGTCTTCGAGGTCGAGATTTAAATTTTTGAAAATTGCAAACCAATTTCTCGCAGTTCGTTCAGGCATTGCACCTTCTCCATACACTTTACAAATTTCTTGGGCAGCTTCTGTAGCATTGGCGCTTCGATTAAATGCAAAAGAAGGTGCGTGTAGAAACTGCTTATTTTTTTAAACTGACACTCCATTTTAATGATCTGAAAAATAACAAAAGTTAGCTCAGACAAAAAAAATCCAACATGCCATCTTGTAGAGAGAAAGATTCTCTTTCGAATGACGTGAAAAATTATACCAATACATTTTATTTTTACCGCGTAATTTTAAACACAACATAAACGGCCATTACTTATGTTTCAACCCTATACAATGATAGTTTGTAGATCGAGATCGTTGAACTGGAATTTTTGCATTTTTATCTAAGAACATTAACAGATGATATTTTATTTTGCTAATATATTGGAATATCTGATTCTTTTTATGTGAGAATATTTGTTACGGATAAGACTGTCTTGAGCTCAGATCGTTTAGTCCAAAGTTCATGAATAAAGTTCATGGGCTCTTCTGAGTACGTCTGGTGTTTTGAAGCTTTATGGAAAATGTTGAATTTTGTTCAGAATCAATTATTGGGGGTGTAGTCCAGTCATTGCTCTTTCAGCTTTTTCGTTTTCGGTCCTGATAACTTGATCGGCCGACTTGGTTGGCATAGGTCTAGTCCTAGAGCAAGGAGCGTTTCGTGTATTTTCATGATTTTCGGATACAGGTCTGATTGATGGGTTTCTGGATGTGCAGGTCATTTGTAAGAGGGCAGAAGAATAGGTAATGAACTGGATTTCCTTTGACTCCCCAGGCACAAATGTCGTTTTTAGAGAGGTCCATTTAATAAAATAATCTGGATATGGGCCTTGATTGGTGAGGTAATAAGTTAGGAAGGATTTAAAGATTCTGATTTGTGTGCTGACATTTGGGAAGACTTGGTGGATGTGTCGGCGTATTTAGGGCCGGTCTGTTATTCCACTCTTCTTGCCACTCGTGGCTTATATATTTGTTTAGGATTTATCATAGTTTAGGATTTATCGTAGTCAATTTCAGAAGCTTGGTGTTGAGGAACTCACCTTCTTAGGAAAGAGCTGCTTCTTTTGCAAGACTTCAGACAGTGTTGTTGCCAGCGTTGCCACAATGTCCTTTGATCCAAGTTATGGTGTTTCAGAACTGAGAGTTTTAGAGATTTGATTTTTATGGGCTAGGTGGGAACAGTGCCTGAATTTCGGATGGAGATTACAGGTGCTTGGCTGTCTCAACTAATGGATATTTTGGAGAAATTGTTGATTGACGCAATGTTGTTGCCAGCTTTTATTGCTTAAGGTGGGCTTGATGTGTGCTGTTGGAATAGTTTAAGTATACTTTCCATTTTATTTCACAGTACAGATGTTGTTGGATTGCAAAGCACCCTACCTTTTCTTCCGACTTTTGATCAGTCACTATAGGATGCAGTTCTTTTGAAGTCAAATTCAAGATTGAAAACTAATACTATTAGCGAAGGGCTACACAGTTGACTTAACAAGAAGGCTTAAACTTCTCACAAGCGTAACAATTTAAATGTAGGCAAGTAGCAATGTAAAGCCGAAGAATGCAGTTTTATTTGAGCTAGCAGAAACCCCCAGTTAAGTGGTCTCGAGTGAAAGAAACACGCTCTGTCTTTCAATTCAAAAGCCTCACGTTTATTATCTTTAACCTGTCTTGCATTCTGGTAGGAATTAAAAACCAGATGTGACAGTAAAGGATGGAATTATAGATAACTGGTTAGGCAAAACAATAATAACTGTACAGAATAAAGCAATGTATTACTCATATATGAGGATTTTCAGACCGAACTTTTGACGCCAAACATCTGACCCTTCCTGCCAATGTAGCCAAGCCATTAGTACATAAACGTGTGTAATTTTTCCATGAAAGTTTGTTTATACCAAAGTATTCAATGCTGACTTCCGGTACTGTCGCACCATAATCAGAAATTTGAGGCTGAAGATTTCAGGGCATACTTCCAGTCTTTTCCCGGAACACTACCGTGTAGTGGCCCATCGTTTCTGAGGTACTGTCATTAAGTATTAGAAACATATTTTCCTTGTTGTTACAAAAATGTTATGATAAAGGTGGCTGTTGTAAAAATTGGTATGTGCCTAATGAACAAACATTCCTTAGATAGAAATCAGTACGCTGAGTTGTATTAATGCTACAACCTAAAATTTAAGGAATGATGAAAATTAATCTTTCTTAATCTATTGCGAGAACATAAAATAATTACTGTACTTACTCTATAATGCACTGCCTTTACAAGGGATTCTTTGTTTCCTTGTAGCTATTTCATATTGATCAATCTGGCCATGTGAATGATTATTAAAAAGAAATAACAAATATTCATCACCTTGTTAACAGCCCTTTTGAGTTCTAATACAACTAACTCCTGCACTGAAGGCTATGAAGCCATGGATATATCTATTTCCATCCTCCTAAAAACCGTACTTGCGACAACTTAAACAAGGAAAATTAGTTGAGGAAATAATTCCGCTGAAAAAACGCCGGCCATTTTTCGCACTTGAAGAGAGTTCTTGATACTTTAGGAACAGGCTGGAAGTAAGACATCAGCACGCAGCTAGTCAAAATGGCTAAAAGTAGTTATCTCGGAAATTGATTCTCGTGGTGAATAAAGTTCTTTTACTGAGGAATGAAGGCATTCGAAGATAAGTGGCAAACGGGCTGGCTGCATGAGTGTTTTCGTGGCTTTTCCCATGTATAAGTGTGTACCAGCCAGTTTCCTTTGTAAGGTTTTAGTTAAACTAACCAAGTTTTATTTTAATTTAAATCTTTCTATCTCTTCTCTGTTTCAACTTCCCGTCAGAAGAAGCGCGCGTTTTCGGCTTATGCTAATTTGAAGTAGAGCCAAGTACTATTTAAACCAGAGGTAGAAACCTCTTAGTGTGAGAGAGCTTTTAGCCTCGGATCACGGTCATTCTGTTCGACGTTCGCCTGACCAGCTAGCAGCAAAAATTATAAACCATGGTGCTTACTACGTGATTGCATATTGAAATAAATTGAAGTGCGCTAGTATTAGTATTTCTTGCTACGCACCATTTAGTTAGAGGCCAACTCCGCGATTTGCTCTGCGAGCAAAGTTTAATTAAATTTCTATTTAGGTTTAGTATAAATTTATTTGATTGTTAAGTTAGGCCCAAGTGTGGTCTTTTACTTTCTGTATCCCTCCCGAGTTGGGAAGTGTGTAAATAATAGTGATTTAATAAAAGAGGACAGAATCTACAGCACAGAATCTACACCAGAACAAAGCTCATTTTCAGCTCCCTGTTCCAGATCAGGACTTTAGTAAGTTACTTCACAATGTTTGCCAAAAATACTCACAGAACACTCAGTCCTGACACCTTTAGAAAGCACTCTACGAAAGCATCCTTTCTCTTAGGCAGATAACCCTCGAGTACGTTGCCTTAATAATAAAAACCAAACCTTACGCGGGTAAATAGTAGACTTTAAGTATTGTCCATTGACAAAACTCGCTAATTTATTTCGGATCTTAATTTGTGACGAACGGGATTTTACCGCCGATTAAAAACAATAATTTTCATATTTTCTGGGTTATTAATAATCTACAATAATAACCAATATGAAAAAAATTGTGAAATGTAAGTGCATTACGAAACGCCTGTGGGAAAAAAATTCCAAAAAGCCACTGTCTTTCTAATACTTGATTAGGCATTGATTTTTTGTCCTCAGGAGGGACCCTAATTTTCCGAAATGGCTGTAATGAAAGGAGAAAGAAGTGCCAACCTCATCACGCTTTTTTATAATTATGAAACCTGAACTTGCTTATTATTAGACTGCCTGTCAAATCTTTCCACAAGCGAAGGTATAGCTATTTTCTTTCTTTACAAATAAGAAATTTTAATGTGCACTTAGGTTTCTAACATCCGCAACTAAAAACCAAGTTTTATATAGATAACAAGTTGCAGAAGAGTCTATCATCTTTAGCGTCGTAGTATTCAATCATGGGATTTCCTTTTTTAAAATGAGTTCTAAATTTTTGCAATGTAATAAAAATAAACTTTCTTTTTAGTGAAGCGGTTTATGAAAGATTTATTAGTTTCTTCTCTACTGTGTTATTAAAATCTAAAAGAAAATCTTTGCTGAAAGGATACTAAATGCATCATTATTCTGATATTCGAAATACTGATAAAAAATTATAATCCACCATTTTGAATTCATTAATAATTCAAAATGTTCGATAAATATTGCAGCATTTTTTTGCACAGCTTACTGTGCTGTGTTGATAAAATATACACTACCCAAACAATTTTTAATAAACGTGAACGGATTCTAGTATTACAAATCCCATGTAAAATGAATTTTGTTTTTTCTTTTTACTGTAATGAGAGAAGTACAGTTGAACTCGCTTATAACGAACTCGCGAAGGGATCCCGATGTTTGCTCGTTATAACCGATGTTTGCTCGTTAACACCATCTTTTTTGTTATTTCTCTTTTGTTTAATAAATGGGCTTTATTAATAAGTCACGTTTGTTTTGTTTTCTCAATCTTTATTTGCAGGAGGTGGCGTTACCCTCAATCTATAGATATGAGTGTATTAACAGTAGTCTTATTTAATTTATAAATTTAGAAACATTAATATATACATTTTAATATTTGTGTTCAGTTTTAACAGCAAACCTATAAGCTACAGAACCTATAAATACGGAAATCTCATTTAAAATGCAACCCATTCATTAGGGTATTGATACAGTAATGCGTGAATTATATAAAGTAACTTTGGAAGAAACATTCCGATTCTAGCTGGAATTCGTTTGTTGTCATCACCAATCTCACTTGCTTTCGTAGTCGAGATGTGCTTCTGTTTAGACGAGAAATTGTCAAAGCTTTCCTTTGACATCGACGCGTTAAAAAAGTCTGATATGGACACCACATGACTTCCTTGGAAGGCCTATTAAATTATACACCTTTTTGCTGCATTTCATTTAAACTTATTTCCTCGAATTTTGTTTCAGATACATTTCTCATTCAATTAATTCAGTTCTCACTTCGCGGCAAGGCAAAAATAAATAAAAACTCAAAACATCTTCATTAAAAATTGAAATATATACAGAAATGTAAAACACCGATTGCAGTTAAAAGAGTTAACAAAAGTTAAAATTAAAGTTAAAATTGGAGTTTTTAAGCAAAAAGAAGCAATTCGTTCAGCGGGCAAGAAGACTGATTTTTCGGTGCACAAAACAGGAAGTTTACTTTTGGTCCGCCAGGGCAAAAAGACACTGAAGGTGCAGAAACTGACTTAATTTGCTATTCTGTAAATGTAAACAAATATGGCTACTAAGTTAGGCTTAGCCACGCTTAAACAAATTTTAAATTATTTATATTAAAAATAATTATTTACATTAAAATTAATTACTTAATTATTTATAGTATATCGTGTCAGTGTGGCTTGAGATATATTGGCCAAACAAAAAGGGCGTTAAAGTTTCGTATCAAGGAACATGAATCTTACGTCCGAAAGGGAGAAATTAACAAGTCTTCAATAGCGTATCATAGTTGGAAATTTAATCATAATTTTGACTTTGGATCTGTAAAAATTATCCAAAAAGCTTCTTCCGTTGGTGAATTGGATTTTCTTGAGGCTTTTCATATTCACAAAGATTTAGCATGTTTAGTGAATGATTTTAAGTCCAATCCAGTCCTTCCTAACGCTTTTAAAATTCTATTAACATAAATCTTGGTTATTATTTTTGCCGATAGATGGCGTTGCCTCCGCGCGCGTGGTTCTACCCGAGGGTATAAAAAAGCCGTTACTGAAGTTGCCTTCCCTTTCTAGATGTTTTGTTCTCCTGATGAGGAGGGACCTGTAGCTACCCTCGAAACCGATTGAGTGTTTTAATAAATGTACGCCAAATACGAGCTTGTTTCAGCGATTTCGATTGTCACATTGACGTGTTTCTCTTCTATTTTAACTTTTAAATTGTTGATAACTCTACAACTATTGCATACAGATAATTTGTGTTTTCAAAAAACCTTAAAGGCACAAAAACCTTCACCGGAACATCAGAAGAACATCAATGAATCATTTTTAAAGCAAAAAATGCACAATTTATTAACATATAAGAATAAAAATACTAAGCTCAACGAGCTGAGTAACAGACTTGTGTATGTATATACATATATGATATTTTTAGTTGCACTAAATAAAAACTTTTAAAAATATCCATATCACTGACTTAGAAATCAGACGACGAATAAAACTTGCAAGAAAAATAATTCCCAGTTCACTAAAATTTTTTCACATTTGAAAAAACACCATATTTGAAGATCGAGACACTTGAAGATGTTTTTTTTTTTGTTGAGAGTTCATTGGAATGAACGCTTAGACAACACATAACTTAAAAAGAACCTGTACACATCCATTGGGGTTAGCAGCAGAGATTGATCCACGTCGACTCATTTGTTAATAATAAAAACAGATTTAGAAGTAAATGACCCGCAGAAATTTTGATGTGGTAGAATGCTGAGATGCCGATCCACACTGAATAAGAAATTTGGCAGTCGAAGCACATTAAATCTTCATTTTATTTTCAGTAAACATAGTGCGGCCACATAAACTTTGGCACATTATTTGTGCCTATTTCAAGACGTTTACACTTTTGATAACTTCGCAGCGAAAAGAAAGCAGCAGACACCAGTTCTTCTAGGCCGAAGACTAGCGAGCAAGTGCTTTAAGTTCACGGTGAAATCTTATTTCAGACTGAGTTAGTTTTGGTTCTCAATGTATTTTGATTGGATAGTTAATACTTCTGTAAAATTATTATTGGTTGCTTGAGTCTTAGTTCCATTTACATCATCAGAATTATGCAAGAGTCACATGACATGGATTAATCTAGAAATGACGCAGTACAGACAAAAGTTACTATTTTTAGAATTCAGAAGGGAAATTTACGTTGCTGATTTAATCGTTTACACATTCTTTATTTTTCTTACATATTTATATACTTTTCGTGAGGCCGATTGCAACCAAAAAAGGTACAAATTTACATGTTTGAGCAGTCCCGTATAAAAAATTTTAACGTTCTGAGGCTATTCGTTTCCGAGTTATAGAAGATACATTTATACGTGCGTATGTACGTATGTGCAGACGGCACGAAGAAATCTCTTCTGAATCCCTTTTAAATTCATTTTTTATTCGTTTTGGGAAAAAGTGACATTTATACAACGCTCAAAAACATCGTTCAGATGGTTTCAAGAGCGGTCAAAACTTTTTTTGAAATATGATACTCAAAATGTTTCGCGGTTACAATATTTTTTCTACTTCGCACAAGGAAGTAAGATGGCTTTCTTTATCGATTCCTTTACACTTTTCTATATATAATTTACAACATAACCATAATACAAATAATTGTGCATAAATAACTTAAAAAAAAGAATATGGAAAAAAAATTATAAAGAAATGGTTTGTTAGATTTATGTATATTATTTTTGTATTATTATTATTATTTCTAATTTTAGAAATATGAACTCTCTATACATAATAGTTCAGAATAATAAATGTAATATTTCGGAAACAAAATCATGGACATAAGTTCGATTTTAATTTACTTGAAGGCTGCCCTTGATGTTAAGATACAAATTTTTAAATATTTAGCATAAAGTTGCTTCACTTTATTCTTAAAAATCACCTCTTCAAAAATATTCAATCTTGTTTTCTGTAGAAAATTATTGACTTGACTAAAGCTTGCTTCTTCTAAGCAAGAAAAGGGGAAATTCAATAATGTTGGTTTGGTAACAATTTTATGTTGGAATATTTATTTCGGATGATTTTAAATTTCCCAACTTAGCGTACCCATATGTTTTTAACCAATAAGATATTGATTATGCTCATTAAGTGTCCATGCATATTAAGTTATCGCCCCTTGATCATCACTGATACTCAATAAAATTTCATCGATTTCCAGGGGTCAATATCGACTCCACCGGGACACATATGTTTTAAATGATTATATAAATAATAACAATAGCAGAATTCGGAGGTTCAGAAACTTCAGATTCACGAAATTCCTTTCCATGGTGAGGTATCACAGAAAAGAACTTTGATGAGCATTCTTTCGTGTTGTAGATCTATTAGGTTATTTTGAGGCAGAAGACAGGAAAAATGAGCAATGCCCTAGCCGGGACTCGAGTCTTGGATCTTTCGAAAACGCGCCCAGTGTGTTAACCGCTACACCACGATGGCATGCTGAAGGAGGGAGAAAATACCTCATGTACTCCCCCCCTTTTAAAGGGTGACTGGGGATTAAGGGACTCAGTCCCGAAATCCTGGTGATGAAAAATCATCGTTCATTGCCTTTTAGTTCGGGCGCCACTGTAGAGCCTATTAGGCTATTTTAAAGCAGGAGATGTGAAAAATAGGGCAATGCCGTTGCCGGAACTCGAACCAGGACCTTACGAATATGCGCCGAGTGCGCTACCGTTACACCACGAAGGCATGCAGAAGGGAAGAAGAAAATATTTCATAATGCATTAATACTTATTGAGTCTTATGTTGCAGTTTATCACATATTTTCGAGGAGAACAAAGGGAACTCTTCCGTACAAATTGAGAGAATAGCCGTTATATTACGTGAACAAAATCACTGCTTTTGTACATGAATGTTTAGAAAATCATGTCATGAATAGTGACTTTCACATGCGCTTTTTTCACTTTTGATTTATCAGATGTTTTCGGAGTGGGATCTATTTGAATAGGAAACTTATTTAAAACCCTGAATTGTGGCAGAATCCCAGCTAGTCAGCAGTTAAATCGCTAAAAGAAATCGTAAACTTTGAAGGACCATAGCAAAAAAATAACACAGATTTTTAACGCACTTCGTTATTCATGATTTTTAAAGGATGCTTTTTATGTTTCTTCGTTCAAGGCATACAGCTTAAAAGCGTCAGATATGTTTTATGCAGAACTCTCTCCACTTGGGAGAGCATCAGTAGTCGAGCGTTAAAATTCCAGAATACTGTTGGTTTGACTTCAATACGACTGTAGAAGAACGGGCTGGCTACTTGGGCTTTTCCGAAGATACGAGCCAATTTCCCTTAGAAACTCCTCCACGAAGGCATCCTTCACTTTAGGCAGATAGCTTCAACAATCACACGTAAAAATTTGTTTAATTCGGAAATTTATTGTTGTGGCTGTTTACTCTGTACAGCCTTTAGGTTATGTTGCAGCAAGAGATCTGAAAAATATGCGTTGCACTCGCTGGGACTCGAACCTGGATCTCTCGAATACGCGCCGAGTTTGCTGCCGTTACACCACGACGGCATGCTAGAAGGAGGGAGTAAATAAATACCTTATAACTCTGTAGTCTGAAAGGAGCCATGCCTCGTTAGCAAACATTAAAATGTGCAGAACGTGATGAATTATTTCAGGGACAGAACTGGTATTCGTGTACATAATTCAGTAATTGTTTATAGAACTGTAGTCGGGAGTTGCGTCTTATACGAGATACCGTGTTGAGCTGAATTATATTTAGAAATTTATAATCTGGTTAACTATACTTAGGAACAAGAGATAATTTATTTCAAACGCTACTAAAATAATCAAAATTCAAAACAATTGTGAAACTGTACCAAGATAATAAATACCTTTCAAAATGAGCTGTGCTCGTAACCAATGCAGGAATGATTTTTTAGTGAACCCCTTTGATGGAAATGAAACAATGGTGACTTTTTCACATTATATCGATTCACTGGCCTAAAAAAGGTTTCTTCGGAACACAAGAGCGTAAATATTTAACTGTATTAGTTACTGGAATGAAGCCAAATTAGCTCTTTGTGGTGGTGACTGATCTTATCGCTACCCAAATGGATACGGAAGCGCTGCGGAGAACCAACTTTTAATGAACGTAAATATTCAGAAAGCTGTCACTGTAACTGTACCTCAAGTAAAGTATGATTTTGATTGCGGAAAACTGTAAGTAGAACGGAAAATGATTGGATTGGTGGTTATAACAGTTTTAACGGCGAAATATAGTAGGGAGCATTAAATTTATGTCGAGATAATCCATGCATTAAGCAAATATAGCTCACGTGATGGCATATTTTATGAATACTTTTGTTATATTCCAGAGATGAGAATAAAGATTTATTCACTTAATAGAAATCTTTATTGCAAGCATTGTTTCATGAGAACTAGATAAAATTGTAATGGGACGGTGCAAACCCATCCTAACTTGTCAGATTTTCTGATAATAGATTTAGCAATTATGTACTGATTTAGAAAGTTAGACGCAATAGAATAGTACAGAAGTAATCTGTTATTTACAGCTGATATATTGCAGTTGAAACTTTGGAGCTTTTCTTTCAAAACGTCACTTGTACACGGAAGCATGCTGAATTTATTTTACAAAGGAAAAGTAAATTACAAAGTTGATTTATTAACCTTATAAGGCATTTCTCTCGCCTTCTTTGCATGTCTTTGGGGTGTAGTAGTCAGCATACTCGGCGCGCATTCGAGAGGTTTGAAGTTCGAATCCCTGCGAGGGCACTGCTCATTTTTCACAACTCCTACTTTCAAACAATACGTAATGTTTCTGCAACCTTATAGACAAGTTGTAGAGACATTGGGTTGCTTCGAAGCAGGAGTCATAAAAAATGAGCAACGCCTTCATCGGGAATCGAACCACGGACCTCTAGGTTACGCGTTGAGCGTGCTGACTTCTACACCACGAAGGCATGCGAAGAAGGCGGGAGAAATACCTTATACACTCCCCCTTTTAAAGGGCGGCTGGGTTTTGGCGACCCGATCGCCACATCCTGGTGGTGGAGAATTATCATCCACCACCTTTCTAGTTCGGGCGCCAGTGTACAGTCATTAGGTTTATTTCGAAGCAGCAGTCATGAAAAATGAGCAACGTCTTCGCCGGGAATCGAACCACGGTCCTCTCGGTTACTCGTCGAGCTTGCTGACCGCTACACCACGAATTCATGCGAAGAAGGCGGGAGAAATACCTTATAAAGTTCTATCAGTTTTCCACGAAGCCGAAGAGTTTTAATCCTTAATTTGCTTTATCGTTTACTCACACATGGGTTTGTAAGTTTGCTGCGTAAAATACAGGACATATAAGTTTGCTCCGTAAAATATAGGACATATAAGTTTGCTTCCTAAAATATAGTTGAATATATACTTCTATTTTAAAGCATTTGCCCAGATATTTTATAAGGTATTCTCTCCCTTCCTCCAGCATGCGTTCATGGCATAACTGTAGCACACTCGGCGCATATTCGCGAGCTCCAGTTCAAGTCCCGGAGAGGTAATTTCAGATTTTTCAAGCAAAACCTAATGATTCTATAGTGACGTTCTAAGTAAAAGGTAGTGGAAAATAACTCGTGCTTACCAAGATTTGGCGAGTGGGTCCCCTAATCCCTGGTCGCGCTTTATATATAAGACATTTTTTATCTCCTTCTAGGCATGCCTTTGGGGTGTAACGGCAGTACACTCGGCGCGTATTCAAGAGATCCAGGGTCGAGTCCTGGGAAGGGTACTGCACATTTTGCACTCCTGCAGCATCAGAAAACCTAATGACTCTAGAATTTTTATTTTACCAACCAGAATCCTGAAGATTCAAGCAGTACGCGAAGTCATTGTATAATGAAAATTCCTTAAATCTGAAACGTTCGTAATTTGTAACAAACAAAAATATTTAAAAAGAAGAAGACTTCTAAGAACCAAGTCAAATTATAGCTCTACCAATCACAGAAAATTTACTGTTATGCAAAATCAATATGCTTTTTTTTTGGTATCACTCCGAAAGAGAAGTGATTAGAACTGTCTGTGTGGTGACATTCCTTGCCACAGGCACTGTTTACACAGGAACATAATCTTTCAAAACAGCTCCCAACGTCCCTGAGCTAGAAATGTCCAACTGTGGTTTTGGAATAAGGTTGCATATTAATCTCCGGCCTCCTCAGTCATCAGAATTTCTGCAAATAGACTAGCTGCGAACCTCGTATTTGTTGCCAGTGGGTAAATAAAACATGAGACAATTTTCTTTAGAAAAGTCTTCCATGCAGGCATCTCTACCCACGTAACTTATATTTTCACGTGTTTTGACTTAGTCTATCAAACAACCAACTATAGTCACCAGTTTAAGCAACCAGCTCAGATCGATATTGTAGTTATCGGTTGCGCATGGGCTTGAGTTCAACTTCTGGAGAAGACAGTGATGTTTTTGTAATGTATAGTGTGTTTGGGGCATGGAGGCAAAAATTCTCTTGAAAGACTTGAAGAAACCCTTGGTTTAGCGTGGTGGTTTTTTTTTCACTTTTTGCATTACAATTGTCAGTACTGGAGAAAGGTGGACTACCATACACACTGCTCGACATTGAAAATGCAACACCAAGAAGGAGCGGTCAGAAATTTATGGAAATTTTAGAGTAGACGCATGTTACCGAGTTATGCGAATGATGTGAAATGCGCAGCTCTTCGGCGCACGTGAAGTACGATATAAGGGAAGGAACGTGCAGAATGGTGACGGAGGGTGGGGACATCTGATGTCTAACAAAGGTAAGCAGGCATATGTCCCACGCCCTCCACTATCTTGAACCGGCAGCTATCGAGTCCCAGTAGGCTTGCCTCGGGAATGCATTTGCTTCTCTGTGAAGTTGCATGAACGAATACGGACCTGGATGATGTTTCATGAATACATTAGCTGCGTGAATATAAAAGCTTTTAAAATGTATTAGCTGTAGAATGCGTTGGTGAAGCTCTTGGGCGCACGCTGACATAATTCTTAGATACATCGACATATAATAATTCATATACATACAAAATAATACATATATATAAAATAAATAATAATAAAGTATCAAATGCTAATATTAATATTAAAAATAGTCTTACTGATACTAATAATAACAATAGTAATAATAGTAATACTTCTCAAGTACAAGAAATATGATACATTAATACATTGAATGTTTGGTAAAGTTACATGAATACATTAGATATGTACTTGACAGTTTGATAACAACAATAATAATAACAATAGTAATAATAGTAATACTTCTTAAGTGCATGAAATATGATCCATTAATAAAATACATTAATACATTGGATACCTGATAGAGTTACATGAATACATTAGATATGTATTTGACAGCTTGATTACGGTAAGACATAACATTAGACCTATTTACATTCATTATCTGGGGTTGTGTTATTTGAGCACATACATGCGTTTTAATAGTAGATTCATAATTATATTATGAATGCCGTTTATACATTTAAATACTAGTTATATGCTTGAATATTTTATTACAATAAAAATATTTGATTAGTTGATTACATTAACCTATATATATTATTTAAGGGTACTTGAGTAATGTTGTTGACGCTATATATATATATATATATATATATACAATAATTCTTGGATACATAACGTACGTATGTATCGTAGTTACATTGAATACATAAATTCATGTAAGCTTGAATGTTATTTATCTCATTGCTCGATTACTTACTTACTTAATTATTAATTAATTATTACTGCTACAATTCTGTCACTAGCGGCACGCGTTGGCACTGTTGTTGGTGGAATAAAACATAAAAAGCAAGTTTCAGGAGTAAAGCACGTTTCAGGAAGAAAATTGGCATAGGATACGTGTAATAGGAGACAATGCCAGGCCGCCGTCAACGAAGGAACTTCCAACACTTAGACGATTCTACGAGGGGTATGGTGATCGGGGGCGGGTTGGTCCTTGCGTCAAATCGCAGATGAGACCCACACGGATGCGACCACGGTGAATCGGCTATGGCGAACATGGTTGGAACAAGGGAATGTGGGAAGAAGGAGGGGTTCAGGTGCAGCTAGATTGACGTCAGCACGCGTGGACGTCACTCTGGCTGCACCTGCACCCCTTGGATAATGTACTGCGGCCGGTGGCAATCCCCTACCTTCAGGGGCTGCCTAATGCAATTTTTCAGGAGGATAATGCCAGACCACACAGTGCTCGCATCTGCCAACATGCTCTGCAAGGTATACAGATGTTTCCCTGGCCACCGTAGTCTCCTGACCTGTCACCAATCGAACATGTGTGGGATGTGATTGGACGCCGTTTGTGGACTCTTGCCCCTGCCTCGTTCAGAAGACGAACTGTGACAAATGGTTGAAAGGTAATAGAGAGCCATCGCTTAGGACACCAACCGCACTCTTATTGACTCTATGCCTAGACGTGTTTCTTCGTGCATCGCTGTCCGCGATGGTCCTACATCCTACTGAGCCGTGGTAATGTACGGCTAATGTATTGTCTTCATTTCGGAATGCAGTTCTAGACAGTTGCGGGATCCGGACGATACTCGATTAGTCTACGCAAGCCGCCCGGGTATTCGGACCTGCTTTCATCTTTCGCCTCATATTGCCTTCCAGTAAGTTCAAGAAGCAAAAAGTACTAGAAATATCTCGGTGGCCATGTGAAAACTATATAAGGTAGGTGAGAGCATCTGCTTTCAGTTGTTGTTAGCTGTTAGCTTAGCATGAGCTCTTTAGCTGCGCTTTGCATTCTGTCGCCTTTAACGTTCATAGTAGTTTCAAGTGTAACTACTGATTATACTCTGTAATAATGCAAAGAGTTGTACCACTATTTTTGTGGAAAGTTCCAGATCTCTGAAGTGTTTATTTTGATAAAATAAATTTTATCAACCTATCATCGGAGCTGTGTGCATTCAATCTATTGCGAACCCTTACGCCGGCAGCAATATAATGCAACTTACAAGCACAATCCAGGAACTGCATTTTATCTTCAGTAAAAGCAAATATGTGTTATATATCATTACGAGACATGAAGGCCCTTACTCCTCATTAAGTGTTTAATGCCTTATAAAGTGTTTCTCCCGCTTTCTTCGCATGCCTTCGTGGTGTAGTGGTCACATGCTCGACGCGTAATCGAGAGGTCTGTGACTCGATTCCCGGCGAGGGCATTGCTTGTTTTTCATCTCTGCTGCTTCTAGATAACCTAATGATTCTACAACCTCTTTTTCTAGAAGTTTTAATCTCTGCAATTATTCAAGTTAGCACAAAAATAAATGAAAAAAATTTTTATATTTGATCGATTGTTCCCCTATCCCTAGTAAGTGTACGCTAAAATTGCTCCATTTGGTGCAGTTTCGTTTGACATTTTGCTCTTCGAGAACTCATTCATATCATTAATTGAGACATTGTTGAATAGCATATTAAGTTTTCGTCAAAGAAATAAATATTTTGAAGTCTTTAATTTTATTAACTGACTAGCGGAAGTACCCGATGCCAGTTGTAATCCTTCTCTAATAAAGATGCAAAAAAATACGATTCACAGTCATACATTTTTCTGTCTTATGCGAAATGGAACCCAAATAAGCAAATAAACTAATTCTCTCTCATTATACACTCACTTCCAAAAGCTAAGCCCAGAGAGGAAAATGCTAATTTCCGGAAGCCAATCAGAATTGAAGCGGATGCAATTCGCTGCAGAGGTAGATGAAAGTATGGAAATATGTTAGGTAACAGCCAATCGCGCTTTCATGTCAAGAAATATCCAAAAAAAGTCGTATGAGAAGCCGGCATTATGAAGGGTTACAGAAGTTGATTGTAAGTGCTGATAGAAGGTGCTTAAAACTTTTGTACAATTTTTTTCAAGACATACGTGTTTCTATGACTTCCAGAAGACGAATGGAAGATTCTGAGCGCTGGCGTGCTGTGGGGCGCATTGAAGCAGGACAGTCGGTCACAGATGTTACTCTTTTCTTCGGCGTTCATCATTCTGTAATTTCCCGTTTACGGACACAATTCCAAACCACACAGACAGTTGTCCTAAGGCCCGTAGCTGATGGCCCAAATTACAACTCCCCGCGGAAGATCGATATATTGCTATTGTAGCCAAGCGGAATCGCAGAGCGACTTCCACACGTGTGACATCTATGGTTACAGCGGTAATGGTCCATTGGTAAGGCGATCTACGGTCCATTGGTAAGGCGATCTACGGTCCATTGGTAAGGCGATATCTGCAGCTACTGTACGCCGAAGATTACATATGAGTGGACTGTACGCCCGGGTACCTCGAGTTTGTGTTCCTCTATCCGTCCAATCAAGAGGGCATGTTTATACTGGTGCCGGGAATATGTCAATTAGAATGTGTCTGACTGGGGCAATGTCATGTTTACTGATGAGTCAAGATTTGCTCTGGAGCCAGATGACAAGCGTATAAAGATATGGCGTGAACAACGAACACGCAATCAGTCCCAAAACATCACCGAACGTCACGCATTCCGAGGCGAAAGAATTATGGTGTGGGCAGAGATTTCATTAAGATGCCGCAGCGACCTGCTCATCCTTAAAAGGGGTTCTTTGACGGCTGTCCGGTATCAAGACGAAGTCCTAGAAGCCATTGTGACCCATTGTGAACCCATTGTTTTAATGGACGATAACGCACGTCGCCATAGAGCTGACATCGTCGATGACTACCTGGAGAGTGAAGGTTTGCGCGTATGGCGTGGCCAGCATATTCGCCCGACCTTAATCCATTGAAAATCTTTGGGATGCTCTCGGGCGTGCTGTATCTTCACGTTTGCCACCTCCAGCCGCTCTTATTGAGCTGGAAACCGCTCTACAAGAAGAATGGCCATTGCTTAATTCTGCGGTGGTTGACCACCTAATTGAAAGCAGGGTCATAAGGTGTAAACTTTGTATACAGATGAGGGGGTATCACACACCCTATTAATGTTTTTTTTTCATTTTATGCTGTTTATTTTCGCTTTGTACGTAATTCTGTTTAAGTCTCCAGTATGTCATTATCTGATAACTTACAAAAATTTAATATTGTTTTCATTTCTGTATATAATTATTGATTTTGTTTTATGCATAGATATATATGCTACTTTCCTGCCAAATTTTGTGTCAATCAAAGCAATATTTGTTGATTTTTTTGCATTTTACATCTTCGTGCTTAAATTTTGGAAGTGAGTGTATCAGCAACAATGACACGCCTTTTTTAATAATTTTCGCCTTTCTAATCAAATTGTCGTAAAAACTCAAGTTCCATCCAGTATTTCACCAATATTCAATTTTCGATTAAACGTGGCAAAAAATTGATCATAATTCATCAAAAATCAATAACGCGAAGAGACAAGCAAACACAGAAACAGACATCCTTTATATATATAGATTTTGTTAAACTTAGAAATTTTTCATTAATAAACTTTACGATTTGGGAAGTGATCAGTAGCAGCACTTTACGAAATAATCATTTTTATATCCAACACTCTAGCCTTTTGCCACTGGGAAAAATGAGTGCGAAAATTAGCGCTTTCAAAGTTTTTAATTAATATTTCAGGTGATTAAAGTTGTACGAAGATAGCAATAGCTGAAATGGGTTTCCCACGAATTTTTGGAATCGGGAATAATGTATTTAATGTTTGGCAATTATTTTTATTCCATCGTAAAACTTAGATTTTTTTTATTAACAAACTCTAGGATTTGAAAACGAGCAGTGGCAACAACTTTCGAAATAAAACAGATTTTTCATCTAAAGCTTGCGAGACTGTTGCCACTCGGAAAAATGAGGGCAAAAACTATTGTTTTTCAGAGTTTTTAATTAATATCTCTGATTTTCGGCTACTGTTTTTTGGAAAAAAATAGACGTCGACCTTTCCGAGGACCCAGAAAAGAACTGTAGAAAGTTTGGTGACGACAGTTATAGTAATGATTGAGTTATTAGTGAACAAGCAAACAGACTTCCTTGTTGATACATATAGATAGGTTAATTTACTCAAGTAATATTACAATGATTTAATTAACGTACACTCAAACAAGCCAAAAATATAACATATTTTTAATTAGAAGCAATACTAAAAATTCTAGCAAGGCGAGAGCGATGTGCTTGTGAAATCTGTATGAATAATTCTCACTCCTAGCTCCGTGTTGTAAATTATACAGCTGCGCTTGCTGTTATTCATCACTTCAATAGATAAAATCTTTTCCACAAAATTTGGGCGCCATCCACCATCTTTTGAGAAGCAGTGATGACTGGCGTCATTCTGTAGAGCTATTCCCTTTTAGTTATTTATTGTTTACTTTCTTCTTCCACCAAGAAAAGAATTCCATCGTCAGCCATCCAAAAAATGTTCTCCTCCTCAGAACACCACTAGCTTTATTTATTCAGATGCCAGGGAAGAAACATTAAGTCAAAGTCACTCGTTAAAAATGCGGTTTCATTGCAAAACCTTTCCTAAAAGATTTATCTGCAAGAAAAGGTCAAAGTAAAGTCAGGTTTGATTTCAGTGACATTTCGTAAATCCGACGTTCAAAATTTTGGAAGGAGGGATTTCGGGACATTTTTATTATTTAAAAAAAGTTTTCACCTACTGAGTGATTTATTAAATCTTCTCCTTAAGTCCTTTTTTTTATCTCCGTTGACAAAAATATTAAAACTTAAGACTACATTTTTTGTGCCAAGAGAGTCTTAGTGAATATTACTTTTTCAATTGATTCTCCTAAATTAATTCTTTTTACGAAAATTTTGGCATTTTCCATACACCGTTATTATTTCTTCAGCTCCTAGCTTTTAGTGGGTTGAATTATGTTATGCATAAAAAATGGTCTTTCCACGAATATTTAATATTTCCTCCAGGAAAAGCTGACCAGTGGTTGAGGGGTAGATTCGCTGAACATTGGCAGTTCTATCCGATTTCAAATCCCAGCTATTTCCATGGGCATTTCTGTGTTTTCCCCAACTGTAAGATGCTCTTGGAAAATCCTTCACGAAGGCATCCCTCTTCTTAAACAGACAGCCTCGCCTACTTTGCCGTAATCAAACAAAACAAACCAGGAAAATTTGCTTCGAGCTTATCAGTTTCTTGAAAAGACTTTTTTTTATTGAGTATTCCAACGTCTATGATATATATTATCTAAGATTTTCACGCTGACTGAGAAATTGCCATCTTGAAATATAAGAAGCAATTCGAATGCAAATTGTTGACTTAGATATTGATTATTCACAAATTTAGGTTGTATTCTTCAAAGCCGAAACACTGTATAAACATTCCTAATCAGTCATGTACATTATGAGGAACAGAACACAATATTTAAAAATTAAATTAAGCCTAAACGTTGTAAGGTATATTTTAATTTTATAACAGTTTTGTTAAGTTACTGAAACTTTCCTATCTTACCTAGTTTCAACTTTCAACTCCCTACCAGAATGATGTTTTAGAAACGCGCTGAATGCAAATAAGGAAGAGATAGTATTAAAGGAAAGTTTAACCTGAGTAGCGCGTTTGCCTTTGGGCTACGTTTATATAAGATGTTGTTACGCTCGGCCGTATTATTACGTGCCTTTTGATAGTTCGTCTGCTAGTTTGGATTACGATTCAACTACATTAGAATTGGTTAGCTTTGGCTATATCTCTTAGATAGATATAATTTGTTCTTATTTCTTACTTCTTCAGTTTAAGCCCAAGTGGAGGTTTTGCTGTAAGCCTGAAGAAAGGGCCCGACTGTTAATCTTATTTTGATTGAATAAAAGGTAATTAACCCTTCTTGAGTTTACGCTTTCTGTTCTTTAAGCTAAGCGATAATTCGCTTAACAGTTCACTAAGTTCCTCGACACTTCATTTAGCAGGATAAAAGTGAGGAACTCTATAACGTAGACCTGTTATTTCATCAAAAGCAAATCATTAATGGCAATGTAGACCTATTAGTGCATTAAAAGCAAAGCATTAATGGCAATGTAAAAATAAATAGGATTCTTCCCTAAGCGACAGATGTTTTATATTTTAAATCAAACTGTGAAAAAAATTTGATAACATTTGGTACGAATTAACAAATACTTTATAATATTGTTGCGTGCGTACGGATTCGTAATGGATTGAATGCACAAGCCGTTCGGTGAATAAGTTAATAAAATTTATTCTTTTCACACGAAATAAAACAAAATACTGAAATATTTCCTCAGAGATATTCGTACAATATCACAATATCTAAAACGTTAAACAAAACTCAATTCAAAACAGAGAAAGTTAATCCAATCTCACAGCGAATTCGCTACAATCAATAACAACATTAGGTAAACAACAGTTCGCTTAAAACAGCTACAACTGAGCTGAGGTGTTTTAATTCGGCTTTTACAAGCTTTTTAATTATTCATGAGAACATTCTGGTAAAATCTATTTTCTCGATGGCAATAGAAATTTCGAGATGTTTATTTATTAAAATTTAAATGCACGCGCTCTTGTATTTTTATTTTTTCGACGTAGCTTTTTCGCTTCAAAAATCGTCTGCGTTGAACGAGAAAATGAAACAATTTTAATGACAATTCTAAATAAATACCTAAATAAATACAAAATCTGTAACAATATAAAGGCAATAATTATAGCAATATAAATGCAGAATAAAGCTAAAAGCATGATTTTTAGATCAGGAAATAAAAGAATTCATTCTAAAATTGAAAGACTATATCTCATAAAAGAAATAATAAAACTAGTCAAAAGTTAAATTTAGACTGGCAAAATCATAACAATAAAATATAAGAAATAAGCCTTTCCTTGAAAAAAAAAAAATAGTTTCAGCATACACATACATTATATTTCGCATCCCACGCTTTGTAGCAGACATCCAGACGTCGCATTTTATAAGCCCAGACGCTCTTTTAATAAACACGTAAGGATTTCTTCTTTTTCAGTGCGATTCGGGCGTTCTAAAATTAATTTGTCGGCTGGAAAGCTTAAAGCTACAATACAATATTTCAGAATTTTAGACACACTTTGCTTCAATGAAACAATATCAAGCGTGGTAACCACTTGGCTGGTATTCTTCGAAAAATGGCAACATTAGGTGACTGATTTTCTCGCCAGTTTTTGGACACTATAACCTGTTTAAATTAAGATATTTAACATTTCATTATCAAAATTAAGATATAATTAGTTGTTCATAAAGTGTGTAATCTACCGCTTTATTTATTTATTTATTAGATCGTGTCAATAAAACACTATTTTTAAATACGGAAATTAATATTAAAAAAAATCTGAAAGCGTTCATATTTTATATTCTTACGTGCGTACGGGTTCGTAATATATTGAATGCACAAGTCGTAAAAAGTTAACAAAAATTTATTCTTTCCACAATAAATAAATTAAAATGCTGAAATATTTCTTCACAAATCTTCGCACAGTATCACAATATCTCAAACGTTTAGCAAAAACTCAGTTCAAAACAGATAAAATAGTTCTATGTCACAGCGAAATCACTACAATCAATACAGCATTAAGTAAACAAACAGCAGTTCGCTTTTTACAGCTACAAGTATAACAGCAACAACAACAACTAACTAACTGAGATGAGGTGTTTCACCTCGGCTTTTATAAGCTTTTAAATTATCAGTAGAACAATCACGATTTTTCTAGATTTTTCTGGATGGCAACAGTAATTACGAGATATTTATTTATTAATCATTAAATGCGCGCGCTCTTTTATTTTTATTGCTATTTTTTTTTCGACGTAGCTTTCTCTTCAAAAATCGTCTGCGTTGCTAAGGCAACATGAAGCAAATCTAATTACAATTCTAAATAAATAGCCAAATAAATGTGAAATTCGTAACAATATTATAACCTTAAAAGAATGTTTTATTCACGGATTCAAAACGGGAGTTGAAAAGTAATACAGACATTCAAAGTCATTCGATAAAAAGTACCTCTAGACATTGTAACGCCTTTGCGTTGCCAAATGGCGTTAGCTCAGAAGGGCTATTATTTTGGAAACGGTATTTTACGTCGAATCACTAAAACAGTTGAATCATTTTTTCAATTTGCTGGCACCAAATGTTATCACCCTGTATTATATTTAAGGAAATTAAATAGTGAAGAAGCTGCATGGATATATGTATGTTTTTCGCATTGTGAAAAAACAACGATACATGGAGACATCAAATTTTGAATAACGTTTGAATAACGTGCCATTCGAATATGGGCATCTGGAAACCAAATTTGAAATATGGAATTTGTTTTGTTATCTATTTCATAATTTTTAAAACTTTAACGAATTACTGATTAACAACTTCAAAGATTTCAAAGAGAGCAATGGCAACATTGTACAGAAAAAACATTTTTGTCTCCAGCACGTGAGACTTGTATCGGAAATTCTAAAGATATGCTCAATTTAAAATTATTTTGCAATATTGCTATTGAACTGAATTTTATGATTTAAGTGCGGAGAACATGATATTTAATAAATAAAAGTAACACACAAAATGTTAGAAAAGCGCCACTTTAGATGTAATTTGAAATCTGAAAGCTTTCAGACTTTTTTTAATTAATTTTTATTAGTCCAAAGGGATTTAGTCCCGAAGGACTATTACTTTCGTTTTGCGATTTTGCGTTGATTCACTCTGAATGCCCGATTCACTTTTCAAATTGTTGCCACTAAATGTTATCGCTCTGCATTAAAGTTTAAAAAATGAAAAATCTGCATAAATGTATGCATGTTATTATTATTATTATTATTTTTTTTTTTGACGTAGCTTTCTCTTCAAAAATCGTCTGCGTGCGTTGCACGGGAAAATAAAAAGGAATTTTAATTACAGTTCTAAATAAATAGCCAAATAAATGTGAAATTCGTAACAATATTCTCTAAAACTTTAACGAATTTTTCATTAACAAACTCAAAGATTTCAAAGCCAGCAATACCAACGTTGTACAGAAAAACATTTTTATCTCCGGCGCGTGAGAGCGTGTACCGAAATTTCTAAAGATATGCTCAATTTAAAATTATTTTGCGATATTGCTGTTGAACTGAATTTTATGGTTTAAGTGCGAAGAACATGGTATTTAACAAATAAAGGTAACACACAGAATGTTAAATAAACGTTCCTTTGGACGTAATTTAAAATCTGAAACATTTCAGATTTTTTTATTTTTTTTTATTATTGTACTACAATGTTAATTAAACAGGAAAGGCTTGCTTTTAAGCTAGTACGGTTCTTATACTAGTATGAAAACCTGACTGTAGAAGCATATATTAATATGTATACAGACTCATTATCTGGTTTGGAAGCACTAGCGGATGCTGATAACACTAATATTTTGGTCTTATGTATAAAAGATCTCCTTGTAAAAGTTGAGAAAATACATGAAGTGAAAATGAACTGGGTGAAACCTATATTTGGTCTTATAGACAATGAGAGAACTGAGAATGCTGGCTATAGAGGCTGCTTTGTGTAATGCACGGGATGCGTTCGATATTCAGGTATCAAAAAGAATTGTTATTGTTAAAATCAAGGATTTCTATTATGTTTACTGGAAAGAAAAATGGAACATTTCCGAAAAAAGAAAGATTATGAGTTGAATTTGAAGTTCCTAAAAATATGAGAATGATATGTGATTTTGATTACAATCAAATAATTACTGGGCACGCGCGATTCCCAGCATCGCTGAAAAGATTTAATTTGCAAAATAATAGTCTGTAATTTTTGCTGTGCTGAAGGTAATGCACAACATAATGCTCGAAGACTGCATATTATTGCGACATGTTAGATAGAAACATGGTAACATAAAGGAACATATTGCCGCAGGAAAGAGTTTAGATTTGAAAACGATTTGATTAACAATATGATGTGAAATAACATATAATGATAATGACAATGTATTGGGAATTTCGATTTGATGTCTTTAACTGTACGTTTGTTTAACTGTACGTTAGTTTGATTTGATGTTTTTAACTGTATGTACGTACGTCTTGGTAGTTCTGCGTTAACGATGAGACCGATTATTATCTGCCAGAAGGGTTTCAGCACACCCGTATATTACATTATATTAAAAGTATAGCCGAGAAAAAAGTTCTTTTTTAATATCTAAATATCTAAAATCCAGCTATGATTATTTTCACTACAGGGAAATTAATAATTGCAATTTGTCCTAGCAAAACGAGAGTTGGTGCCTCTGGATGAGGTCTAAGATCTTTAATTTATTTTAGATTGCTCATAAATGTAGTCTAAGTGAACTATTTTTTTAATGTTTGCTTCTCAATAACATTTTGCTAAAAGTGTTATTAACTTTTATATCATTAGTATGATTAACAAAATTTATTTCAACTGTCATATATTACGTACCTCGATAACAAGACTTTTAACTTTTCTTCCTGTATAAAGTTTCGTCTGCTTCAAAATAAAGTGTGTCAGGACTGAGTGTTCTGTGCATGTTCTTGGCAAACATCTTAAAGTAACTCCTTAAGATCCTTAAGTCCTGATCTGGAACAGGGAGCTGAATGCAGCTATATTCTGGTTGTATATACTATGCTTAAGAATAACTGCACTCGAAAGGGATTTAAAATCCTCTTTTATTAAATCAATATTATTTACACTTCCCAACTCGGGAGGGATGCAGAAAGTAAAAGACCACACTTGGGTCTAAATGAACAATCAGATAAATTTAAACTAAAGCTAAATAGAAATTTGATTAATCTTTGCTCACAGAGCTAATCGCGGAGTTGGCCTCTAACTAAATGGTGCGTAGCAAGAATTACTAATACTAGCGCACTTGGATTTATTTCAATAAGCAATCACGTAGTAAGCACTATGGCTTATAATTTAGCTGCTAGCTGGTCAGGCGAACGTCGAACAGAATGACCGTGTTCTAAGACTAAAAACTCTCTCACTCTGAGAGGTTTCTACCTCTGGTTTAAATAGTACTTGGCTCAACTTCAAATTAGCATAAGCTGAAAACGCGCGCTTCTTCTGACGGGAAGTTGAAACATGAGAAGAGATAGAAAGGTTTAAATTAAAATAAAACTTTGTTAGTTTAACTAAAACCTTACAAATGTAGTAATTATGACAAAGTTCCTCTGTCACGTAAATTAAAATCGTTCGTTTATTCCGCTTTAAAATTTTATTCACATGGTTATGCGCTTTTTAATTATAGTTTAATATTTTTCTGTCACGTAACATTTTTACGTCTTCAAAGAAAGAAACACAGAAACAATAGCTGAAAGTTTTGAAATCAAAATACTTTATGAGAAACGCTTTAATTTATTTAAGAGCAAAAATTTGTTTCATCAGATGCCAGCAGCACATATTATATTTATCTTATGAAGCTAATCGAAATATTTGCTTAATTTCCTGTTAATATAAATTTCAGAAAAACTTATTTCATAAATTTCAATTTTTTCAGCTTTTGTTTAGTTTACGAATCAGGATCAAGTTTCTCCTTCTTTTAGATACAATTTCAGTCGACTCATACCTTCCAAAATACAAGTTTATGCCGGTTTTAAAGTGGTAATCTAAACCTAGTTACCAGACACATTTTTCTAATATTTCCCCATCAGCCATATCTACAGTTAGTTTTCAATTACTTTTTATACACAAAAGTACATATGGTATTTTGACATTTCCTTCTTTAGTTTCATATAATTACCATAACATATAAATGCTTCGTTTCAGTATCTAGTATTGAGTACAAAATAGCAACTTCTAACAAGCTCTTCTAACAACAGCTTCTAACAAGTATTTGTAGGCGCAGAGCCATCTTTCTGATTAAGACATTGTATATTGAGTGTTTTATTATAGTATTTGACATGTTATATCAGTGTATATACAGAATCCCGTTGAGTGTGTTGTATAATTTGTTGTCTAGTATTGTATGGTACAATAGTTAATTTACTGTTGCATAATGGTAACAGAATGGTTGCATAATGAAAAATGCGATGTGTAACAGCAGTGTTGAAAGCAGAGGTCCTTGGGTGAAGAGCTCTGTAAATATGTATTTAAGTATATTATTAGATATTATGTTTTGAATTTGACTCAGCATCCTAATTATGCCGCAAAATATTATCCCATCTTACAATTTTTCTCTGTCATTGTTCCCAAAAAGGGTATGCGTTGTTTAGTGTTGTGGTGATTAGATTTAATGGTACATTTCAACATTATATACAAGATTTGTCTGCGCATTGTTTGTTTTGTGTTCTATTTCTAGCTTTTGCTATATATCAGTGTGTTGAACAGTGTTCCATTAAGTGGTTTCCTTGGCTGTAGTGCTTTGTAATTACTGGAATATTTTATCTTTATAATTTTCAGTGGGATGTTTCCAAATAGTGTTTTGTTTTTCCTTACATTTCAGCATATTTACTTTCTGTAGCTAAGCAATTTTTAATTTTCCTTATGAGTTTTCCATATTGTTAATTCGGTATATCTTCTTAATTGTATACATTCTATTTCATATAAGGGGGCTGTATTGTATACCAATAAGTGCGTTGCAATCAAGAATGCCATAGGTATCCAAGATAGTCCTTTGTATCCTTTATCTAGATGTGACTCTGTAACCTTTTTTTTTGTTTTGTTTTTTAGATTCAATAAATGCCATTTTGGCTTCTGCAGGGCAGACATCATATTGCAAGAGCTTGTTCCCGGCCAGTAGTCCTCCTTAGCAGAGTTAAAAAAAAGCCTTTCTTTAGTTGCATGTAACCAGATTTAGGTGTGGTAATTAGGACCGTAAAGAAGAGCATTTAAATTTTCTTCGTGTGCAAAATGGCGAAATGCCTCTTCAGAATTGTGCTGATTGTTACAAAAGAAGAATATGCTGTTGTTGTGCTAATCCTCGGATCCAGCTTCTGCTAGACGAGATCCACGAGTTTTTTCACCTTCAAAAAGTCATAGACCAGCATTGGAAACTTTAAGAAGTCGTCATAGGGCAAGCCCAGATCCCCTAAGAATATGTGCCCGAGAAGCCTGCTCTTTATTACATCTCGAACAAATCGGGTGGGTTTTTTGACCACCCTTTGGAAAGCAAGGTTTCTTGGATGGCCACTAAGAAAGCAGGAGAGTGCTGTCTGGGTGCATCTGTTGCAGTTCATAGTGAGGGATCCAGCAGGAGATTCAACGCGGTAACTAGAATGTGCCGGAGGGACAAACCAAGTCATTTATAAACGTCCTCCTTTCCAAAAGGAGAATATTAGCAGGATAAGCGGGCTTTTGGGCTCTCGGTTCATGGTTTGAACGGAATTACAGTACTTTGATAATCTTTAATATTGTAGTAAAAATTATGATTGTAGTAAGATTGGACGGATTGCTGATTTACATAATATCATTTTATTCTAAAGTAAAAAACTGCTGTATTTTCAGAGAAAATATCAGCTATGAAAATTTAAAATTTATTTCTGAGTAGGTTTAAAATGGAGGTTATTATAGAGTAGGACGAAAGAGTACGTGATTTCTTGATACCAGTGTATTTCATTTTCAAATAAAATGGGAGTAGATGGCAGATAGAGTAACTGACCTTTGCGAAATAGAACTGCATTTGATTTGTAGATATTAATCAAAATTCTGCCATCTGCAACTCATTAGGTTATGAGCACGGGGATGACAAACTCGAGAGTGTGTTGCATGTGACCTTTAACTCATTTTTTTCTGTGACTTTTGGTTCACCACGAGAAAATAGCAATAAATGTGTAGTAACAACACATCAAATATTTTAAAAAAAGTCCGAAAGCTTTCAGATTTTATATTACGCCCAAAGAGGCGATCTTTTTAACGTTTTCTGTGTTACCTTTATTCGTTAAATATCATGTTCCTCGCACTTAAACCATAAAATTCAGTTCAACAGCAATATCGTAAAATAATTTTAAAATGGGCCTATCTTTAGAATTTCCGATACACATTCTAGCGCGCTGGAGATAAAATTTTTTTTCGTACGGTGTTGCCATTGCTAGCTTTCAAATCATTGAGTTTATTAATCAAAAATTAGTTAAAGGTTTACAAAATAATAAATAGATAATAAAACAAATTCCAAACTTGGGGTTACAGATGCCCATATTCGGAGAAGGATTACGTTATTCAAATTTTGATGGCTCTAGGTACTGTTGTTTTATCACAATGCCAGAAACATACATACATTTTTTCAGATTCTTAATTATTTAATTATAATCCTTAAATGTACAACAGGGCGATAATATTCGGTGGCAACAGTTAGGAAAATGATACAGACATTTACAGTGAATCGACGCAAATTACCAAAACGAAATTAATAGCCCTCTTAAGCTAACGCTCCTTTGGACTAAGTAATTGATTAACTTTTTTTCAGTCTGCATTTAATACATTTTATTAGCTCGAAAGGGGCTATTAGTCTCGAAGTAGGATTTTGCGTCGACCCACAATAAATGGCGTATCACTCTGCGAAATGTTGCCATCATATGTTACCGAATATTATCGCTCTGTATTATTTTTAAAGAAATTCAATAGTGAAGAATCTGCATGTATGTAGCTATGTTCTTAGCATTGTATAAAAATGATGGTACCTAAAGCGATCAAATATTGATTAATGTAGTCCTCCACCCGAGCATGGGTATCTGGAAGTCCGAATTATGAATTTCGAAATATATATTTCATATTTTGCAAAACTTTAATAAACGTTTGATTAACAAACTCAGCGATCTGAAAGTGAGCAGTGGCAACACAATCCGAAACAAATATTTTTATCTCCAGGACGTGAGACTGTTGCCATTCAGAAAAATGTAAGATATTTGTCTTTCAGTTTTAACTAACAGACTGGGTTCTATGAAAGCAATGCGTTGTCGCTGTAGGAAATAATCATCTTTCATGCGCAAGCATGTTGCATTTTAGTTACGCTTAAGTTACTTTCGAATTTAATCTGAAAGTTTATTGAGTAATAAATTTATTTACCTTATTAAATTCAAAATAAACATTGTTCTTTAAAATAAAAACTGTTCTAATACTTTTTCTAATTTTAATGTGCTTGATTTAAATAAACGTGTATTAAAATCATGAAATGTTTAATTAGAAATTATTTTAATTTTGATTTTTGCTTAAATTATTATTTTTATAGAATTACATTAGCTGGACTTATTAAAATCATTATATATATTTTCCCTCTTTTATGATAACTATTTTTGGCGGTTGGCAGCTCTACAGGTTAATATTCAAGAAATAATATAGGAGATATAAAATTATCTACGGGAATCTGTAACATTATACCGGAAATTGTGATGCTGTTTTAAAAAATAATTTATAATTTGTAATTTTGCTCTTAAATTGAATTTTATGTGGAACAAATGCAAACGATCTGATTTTTAATAAATAAAGTTTATACATAAAAAGTTAATAAGAAGAAGAGAAAAAAAAATTGTTAGACATCTTGCTAAGAAAACTTCGGTATGATGAACTGAGAAAAGTTTTAGATAATGTATGGCAATACTTAACACTGCATCGGAAACTGTAAACATATGCTGCTATGCCGCTTTTAAGATTTTTATGATTTTGTTGTTGAACTGTATGTGGCATAAGTGCGAAGAAAACTATGCTTAAAAACAAAGCTAAAAAAAGAAGAAAAGAAAAAAGGTAGTTGAGGAAGAGAGCGAAAGAGAGACTAGTAGACCGCGAACTCAGCGAGAGAGTAAAAAACCTTAACAAACCCTTTTGGACCACCATTAAAATCTGAAACCTTGTAGAGACATTAATTATTTTGATGCTGGAGAAGGGAAAAATGAGAAACGCCCTCGCTGGGACTCGACCTGGACCTCTCGAATATGCGCTGAGTGTGCTAACCGTTACATCACGAAGGCATGCACAAAGGAGAAAGAAAATACCTTACATACTCCCCTTTTAAAGGGCGACTGGAGTTTAGGGAGCAAAATCGTCAGTCGCCAAATCCTGGTGGTGAAGAATTATCACTCACCACCTTTTAGTGCGGGCGCTACTGTAGAGTCACTTTAGAAATTTTCGAAACAAAAAAATCGAAGAAATGAACAATGCTCTCGCCGGGACGCGAACCTGTGCCTCTCGAATACGCGCCGAGTGTGCTAATCGTTATACCATGCAGAAAGGCAGAAAGTCATGCGGAAAGCAGGAAGAAAATACCTTACAACCTTACGGAATTTTTTTATGTCTAATTTTTTTATTATTTAATTTCGTTTAATCTTATCGATAAATCTCAGAATGTATCTACAGCTTTAAACTTGGATTTATTCTCTGCTAATTTTCCCATTATCATTCCCATGTAGTTCATACCGTATCAAGTTTCACCCGTTCCCTTATTCGATTTATTAAAGGTTGGTTTGTTTTGATTTTGTTTATTTGTTTATCGAAAAGCATACGAGGGCTACCTGCCTAATGATTTGCTAAAGAATAAAGGACGATTTACTACATTTTCCTACTAAAGAACATGGGACAATCCTGCGGAGTGCATTGATAATTGCAATTTTCTTAACACGCATAGTTCAATAATCATTATAGGGTAATTTCTCAATGAATTAGGTATCCTATTTCACCCGATAAAATTCATTTCAAAACTCACTTTCACCCAAGAAGTAACTGATAGAATAAATTATTACATAAAATCTCAAAAATAAGCGATCTGTATAAAATATTACATATATTTAAGTTAAGAACATTGGTTGGCATAAGACTAAATTCTTTATTTTTTTTCAAAAAAGCAACAAAACATTCTTTTAACGTAGGATTAGGTTCCTTCATAATGGCTTGACGGGAAAGCAAAAATTAACATGCTAGTTGAGGTGTGGGCGAATACTTATATCTCAGAAACTACAGATGTTACAACCAATCTAAATACATCATTAAAGAGATGAAAAAGCACATTAACAACCACAAAAAAAAACTTAAACGTTAAACAAAGGGTGTACACATAGCAATGCATCAAAAACAGAGACATTTTGGTGAAGTCAAACTCCGTACGCATGCGCGACTGCGTTGTAAGTGGCAAGGTCGTCTGGTAGACAGTCGCACATAAGCAGTCAGTGTATTTGGGCAGTGTTTGCTGTGTTTTATTTTGTATCACCAAGCTTGTGGCGATGCGATTTATAGAAATTTGACGTGTGTATCAGATTGAGTGCAAAGCGAATTTACTGTTAAGCAGCGTCAGAGAATACAGCATTCAGAACCAGGTGATATTTATATGGTTGATGTAATTGTTAACGGAAAGTCAAGATTTATTCTAGCATCCGTATTCCAACTGTTAATTCAGGAGATTTGAAGATGTTCTTGTTTAGTGCATTGATGAAATATTGTGAGATTATTTTATTGATTGATGAAGAGTTTACTGTAGATATAGATGTTCTTGTTATTATGATTGTTATTTGTTATTTCAACGTAGACGTCAAACAAAATAAAAAGGCATTTGATTTTATGAAATATCATTTAAATTTCGATATGGTGCCAGGTAACTATCCAAGTACAGTAGGCGATGTATTTATAGCTTTAAAATGTACTAGGAATGTAACTGTTGACATCCTTAATTATACATCTGATTTTTTATCACATCGACCAATTTTACATATGGTCATTTTGAATGAATGAATGTAATAAACAAAAAAACTGAAAGTTTTCATTTTTTACATTACGCACAAAGAGGCTTTTTTAAGGTCTTGTGTGTTACCTTTATTTATTAAATATCACGTTCTTAGCACTTAAACCATAAAATTCAGTTGAACAAAAATATGGCAAAATAATTTTAAATTTCCGATACACAGTCTCTCGCGCTGGAGATAAAAATGCTTTTTTTACCTTACAGTGTTGCCATTGCTAGCTTTGAAATCGTTGAGTTTGTTTATCAAAAATACGTTAAAGTTTTACAAAATTTGAAATAGGCAATAAAACAAATTCCAAATTTGGGCTTCCAGATGCCCATATTCGAATGGAAACACAGGTCATTCAAAATTGGATGGCTCTAGGTACCGTCGTTTTATCACAGTGCGAGAAACATATATACATTTATGCAGATTTTTCATTATTTAATTTCTTTAAATATAGTCCAGGGTTCTAATATTTGGTGGCAACAATTTGAAAAGTGAACCGACATTTCAACGCAAAATGCCAAAACGAAATTAATAGCCCTTCTGAGCTAACGCTCCTTTGGGCTAAAAATACACATGTATGTAAAATCTGTTGCCTGTTTTATTTGTTCTACAATATCCTTATACTTCCGCTAATGATCAAACGCATTAAGCATAAGCTTTAAACCAAAAGAGAAGGACCACTGTCAATTTTTTGTTCTTTTGAAATGATTTAATATGTTGATAATCAAATTACAAAAATAAAAGCGAATTTGGAATTATAAATCTTATTTTCTAAGATGCTTCTCACATAGAATTACATAGATAATTTCACCTTTAGGAATCTGTGTTAATTTTTGCCAGGTTGTTTGCCAAGTAAATTATTCTTAGCGAAAAGTGAAACAAATACGCCAAGATAAATGTTTGAATTTCTCCGTAAATTTCGCACCAAATTTTACAAAATTTAATATTTGGGCATAATTTGAGTCGTACAATCGAAATAAGGAAAACTATTGACATGTCATTTCAGAAAAAGTCCGATTTGGGGCCAAAATACTATATTAGAATAATGCTATATATAATTCTAATATATGTCCTAAATCGCGCTTTCGAGACAGGAAAAACGCAATTTGAATTTCGTCAATCAGCCCAGTAGAACGGGAAGTACAGAACTGTCCCTTTCGCAGTGAACATAGATTTCATTAAATTTGAAGCAATTATTTGCAGTTCTTAGGATTTTCTATATGCTAAGTAGAAAATCATTTATGTTAAGTATTAAAATTAGAACGGGAGTCTTATAAACGTTCAATGGTGAATAGCTAACATATAGACAAGACCGTAAACAAAGCCAGTCAGAAATTCACATAAGGTACCGGCCATGACAAGTCCTCATATCAAACTGTGACGTTTTCTGGTTTCTTTTTCTCAAATTATCTTTTGCATGTTAACAAACTAAGATGTTTGAAATGAACTGATGTAATTCTTAAAAAGATTAGTTTCTTAGCTTTTGAAACATCGATTTATGAACGATGACATACTAAGTAACATCTGTCATCGTCACCGAATAATGATCATTATCTTCATTTCAGTTGAGATTGTTGTTCAAATCCATCTTCGTTCACGTACGTTTCACGTAGCGAAAGAAACTAAACGGAAATGGAATGGATAAAAACAATAACGCGAATTAGCCAAATGCCGCACTGTTGTTGTAATGGTCATGAGGCAAGCTAGGGGAGTAAAATGACCTTGAAGTTGCTGTCCTAAACTAACAAACTAAAGAAGCATACATTTAATTTGGGAAATTGGGAACATTGCCTCTACGTGAACCACAAGACTTTTAGATTGTTTTGCAAACATCTTCGCGCATAGACGATTCTCAAGTTTTGCCTTACGAAAAGCGTTATGATCTTTGATTTATTTCTGAAATTTTATCAATCTCCTATTTATTTAACTATTGAGAAACAATAAACGCTGGTACAGAATTATATATAATTTTATTCTTGTGATATCTTATGATGTCATCCATTTTATACTTTTTTAAATTAAGTTTTTTTATAATTCTTAATGGAAACTCTTTTTTTAAGCGCAGACGTAATTTAAAAACAGTAAATTGCATTTTGTTATTTAGTAATATACTTTTGAAATAATTTGGTAGTTTCTTTTTAAAATCACTTTGGGCTTAGAGAGAAACGTCGGAGTCTTTAAAGCGAATCCTTTTTTAGTTGAGTTCCAATTGCATTCAACTATGAATCATGAGTTGGCAACAGCAGTTATCAGTTTTATTTAAAAAAAGAATAGTGTGTGGTTGATTTCTAATATTTTTAAACTGCTAAAAGTTTCACACATCTTTTCTAAGATGCTTCTCACATAGAATTACATAGATAATTTCACCTTTAGGAATCTGTGTTAATTTTTAATTTGTTAACTTATAATTGAAATTCGAAACATTTGTGTCATAGCACTTACTCCCTGTTGCCAGCGAAAAAGCAATAAAAGAAGAAAATTACGATTGCCTCATTAACTCGGACCACTTTGGCGGTGTTTTATTACGGCGAAACTAGTTTTTAATGATCGGAATTTAACCGTCGGAGAAATTAATTCCTCTCATTTGAAGCATTTGTTCTTTGTTTTGTGGCTTTGGCAACAAGTAAGGAAACATTTTCAAATTTTCCGTGGAAATGGCTATAAAAGAGGTCTTTAAAATCCACGGAAAGCTAGTTTATAATTTAAGAGATCGTAACGCAGGACAAAATTCATCCAATGACATTATTATATAAAGCAGCTGAGAATTAGAAATCGATACATTTTGTGAAATCTATGTGTAAGGCAGTCATTTTAAAAGCTTTGCGCAGAGATAATGCTTTCTAAAATCGTGCTTTACGCTTTTATTGTTCTTTCAATTGCACATATTCAAGACAGTATGATTCTTTTAATATTGTTTTCTTAAAATCTAAATATGTAAATTAATAAAATTCCATTCATTGTGTACGAATCTCGATTACATAAACTAATTAAAATTTGCGAAAACTCACACTTAACAGAATAAATTAAACTTTGAGTTAAAAAATCTTTGAATAATTTAGTAGTTTCTTTTTAAAATCACTTTGGGCTTAGAGAGAAACGTCGGAGTCTTTAAAGCGAATCCTTTTTTAGTTGAGTTCCAGTTGCATTCAACTATGAATACTTAACTTCATGAGTTGGCAACAGCAGTTATCAGTTTTATTTAAAAAAAAGAATAGTGTATGGTTGATTTCTAATATTTTTAAACTGCTAAAAGTTTCACACATCTTTTTATGGTAAATTTTTCTTGGAGATGTTAAATTGCAATTTCAAATGTCCAGTCTCCAAGTTATTTTTATTATTATTAGACCAAATGAGCAATTTGTCCAGAAAGGCTATTAATTTCGTTTTGGCATTTTGCGATGGTTCACTATAAACGGCGTTTTCAAATTGTTGCCACTAAATATTAGAGCTCTGCGTTATATTTAAAGAAATTAAATAATGAAGAATCTGCATAAATGTATGTTTGTTTCTCGCATTGTGATAAAATAACGGTACCCAGAGCCATCCAATTTTGAATATGCGCAACTGGAAGCCCAAATTTGGAATTTGTTTTATTATCTATTTCCTATTTTGTAAAACTTTAATGAATTTCTGATTAACAAATTCAACGATTTCAAAGCGAACGATGGCAACACTGTACGAAAAAAAAACATTTTTATTTCCAGTGCGCAAGACTGCGTATCGGAAATTCTAAAGGTATGCTGTTTTTAAATTATTTTGTGATATTGCTGTTGAACTGAATTTTTTGGTTTAGGTGCGAAGAACATGATATTTACTAAATAAAAGCTACTCAACAAAACGTAAAAAGGCGGCTCTTTGGGCACAATATTAAATCTCAAAGCTTTCAAATTTTTTAGCCCAAAGGGCATTAGCCCAGAAGGGCTGTTAATTTCGTTTTAGCCTTTTGCGTTGATTCACTTTTCAAACTGTTGCCACCAAATATTACAGATCTGTGTTAAATTTAAGGAAAGGAAATGATGAAGAATCTGCATAAATGTATGTATGTGTCTCGCACTGTGATAAATTCACAGTACCTAGAGTCATCAAGTTCTGAATAACTTAATCCTCCATCGAATATGGGCATCTGAAAGCCCAAATTTGAAATTTGTTTTATTATCTATTTCATATTTTGTTAGACATTAAAGAATTTTCGATTAACAAACTCAACGATTTCAAAGCGAGGAAGGACAACACTCTGCTGGGAAAAAAAAGAAACATTTTTATGTCTAGCACGTGAGATTGTGAATCGGGTATTCTAAAGATATGCTCATTTTAAAATTATTTTGCGATATTGCTGTTGAACTGAATTTTATGGTTTAATGACAAAGAACACAATGTTTAGTAAATAAAGGTAACACACAAAACGTTAACAAACGCCCCTTTGGGCGCAATGTAAAATCTGAACGTTTTCAGATTTTTTAAAAAATTTTTTATTTAGTATTTTGCTTTTGGAAAAAAGTTAGTAACTTTTATGTCAAGAAAAGTAAAATTCTAGTTGGGATTCCACAGCTTTAATAGTTTAATAGTTTAATAACAATAGTTCGTAGGTTTCCGAGAAAAAGGAAATCGAAACATATCTATCTAATATAGTACGTATAAACAATTAAGCGCTTGAAATAGTTATTTTCGTGCATCTTTTAGTTAATTCGTAAAACGATATTCTTGGCTGCTGCAATAAATTACGTACGGCGAGCGAACTTTCATTTCAGGAATTGACAGTTGTCAGTGATCCAAAGTGCTTTCGACATATAACCTTTGTTGCGATTCATTCCTATGCACTTGAGATTTCGTCTGATTTCAGGATTTCTGCTACGAATTCTAATCTCCAAAATATTTCCGCCAAATAGTCCCATAGAGTTCCACTTCAGCTTTTGACATTCTATTTCCATTTCATTTTCGGATAAGTCAGGGAAAGTTTTATTGTCCAAATGCATCTTCGCTTCTACTTGTCAAAGTGCTATTTTATGCTAATGTTCTTCGGAACTTCCTACTCAGTTATTCTTAGTGCAGCAGCACATCTTCTTCGGCGTTGTAGTTTGAATCGTGAAGAAGGTGTCATTCTGTTTGCATTACCTTTCTGTAATATCTGTAATTCTTTCGCTTGGCATTAGAATTAAGCTAGAGTTATTTGGGCTTTAGTTCTGCAGTCGAAGGCTAACAGTGTGTTGTATTTTAGGCTGCATTCTTATATGGTTTTCTATTGCATTAAGCAAATAGAAGTCGACTTTACGTAGAAAGTACAAATATAACCCTTCAAACATAAGTAATCCAATTATATTTCATAATTAAACTGCAATAAAATAAAAAAAAATAAGTTTTGTGGAACAAAGCGGTATTTTAACCTCGGTTCTATAAACACAAATGCCGGCTAGCTCTGAAAGTATTATTATGAAATGCCTATCCGCGGTAAGATAGCTTCCTCGAAAAGCGGGTTTACGGTTGCCAGAAAATGGCAAGGGAAGGCATAGTTGCCAGATTTGGCGCGAAATTGCTCATTTGGGGACAAAATTGGCGCTATGCCATAGACGGAGCGAGAACATTCTGGAACGAATTCTTACTGGTTTGTCCCAGAATGTTCTCTCAAGCAAGCTAAACGCTATATAAACCCTGCCTGCATTCGGCTTATCGGTGTATCGTCAGTTAATCGTGAGAGTATCTAGAGCACGTTGAGTTCAGTATCAGTACCATGAGCTTCGAGAGCGGCCGAACAGAGCAGGAAACTCTACTTTAGTGCTTTGCAGTGAAGCTATCTTCCCCGTTGTAGCCTGAAGGCTGTGTTGCTGATTGTTTCAGAGTGTTTAACGTAATCTTTTCGCCGATTGTAAACGTGTTGTGGGAGACTGTCCTGAGTAATACTGGCGAATAAAATGTATTTTCATTCTTCATGAAATTTCATTCAGTTGTTGTCAATCACTCCAAATCCAGCAACCCGTAGAACGCAACAGTATTTATTAACAGAGCACAGAAACAATTAAAAAGAAAACATACATCAAGAAAGAACGTACACCAAAACGGAACACCTAAGGGTTAAAAATAACGTTCTAGTCACGGAGACATATTGGAGAACATACCCTCATCGCAGTTGGAGTTCGACTGCTGTAAGTTGATGTTGTCGCCACTAGATGGCGCTCGATAAAATAGTTCGATTGAATTCAAATAGTTTTGTTAATTATTTATTAAAGATTTTGACTTAAATTTTATGAAAAAAAAAACCAGACTAGGCCTTATAAAGCAATCCCTTAAAAGTTGTGTAAAACATGTAAATGGAGCACAAAAAATGTAGATATATGCAGAATAAAATTGTATAATATCCGAAAATGATGATCGGATGACTTTTTATTAGCGTTCTCAACAGAGTTATAATTCATTTCCATGGTCGGCATTGTCCAGTTATTTGCTCGTTCCATTGATCATGGCAGAATTCTGAAATCACGCACTGAAGGGCTTGAATGGCAGTTTAATTGTTTCCTAATAGAGCCAGTAAGCCGTACTTTCTCTGAGAATGCTTAGGCACTAGAAAGGCTTATTGAGAAGCATGTAAATCTTGCATTTCACATTTTTAATTTGGCTTTATATTTGCTCGGTATTACCCAAATGCTGCAGAGTTGATTTCTGTTATATTTTCCAATTTTGTGTAAGGTTGAGACCTTAATAAACAAGTTTATTTTAAATCTTCAATTGAATTTGTGCTTACTATAGTAAGAATGTAAGACGAGACAACAAGCAGTTTGACTGCTTCTACGGTTCTGTGATGGATAAGCGTACACCTTGCACAAAAAAAAGGTGGCAGGGGGCAGTTCCATATCTTACATTCTGCTGGGCCGATTGATGAAATTTAGCTTGCGTTTTTCATGTCTCGAAAGGGTTACTTAGGATATACGTATATTAGATTTATACATAGCATTGCTCTAGCATAGGTGTTTCCACACAGAATCGGACTTTTTCTGAAATACATAGCTATTATTGTTTTTCATATTTGGGTTCTATGTCTCAAATTATGCATAAATATCAAATTTCGTAAAATTTTATGAGAAACTTACCGAGAAATTTTAAAATTTGTCTTGGCTCACCTTTTTCGATTTGAGCTGAGCATAATTTACTTGGTGAAATTTTTAATTTATGCTAACCCATTTTCTTTTCCCTTTCATTATTCACGAGCGGAATAAAAGGTGTATCATTCATTCTTTCAAATAATTTTAACACAGTTTATAGATTATAATTCAAAATGTTTTTCGAAAAATTTGTAAAAATTACTAAAAAATACAAATTTTAAAAATTAAGAGAGAAAATTTCTGCGAATTTTATTTGGATTGAGCCAAAAGTTTGAATTGTGAAAGAAGGAATCCAAAATGTTTAATAAAAAAGAGATATTAATAAATATATACCATACACGATTAAGATTCAGGATCTAAAATTTTAAAAGATAATTTTTTAATAACTATTCGTGCAATTTTTACAAAACTCCGCTATTCGGAATAATCTGAGTAGTAGAATCAGAACAATGCTATATATAAATCTAATAGATATCCTAAGTTCCGCTTTCGACACATGAAAAACGCAAATTAAATTTCGTCAATTGCCCCATAGAAAGGAAGATATAGAACCGTCAAGCTCCTTTTTTCTGTGCGTGTGTTTATGCAAGGTTTACATGATTAGCAAGTTCATCTAGAAAGTGGAAGATTTGTGGTTTGAATCAAGTAAGGCCACACATGATTTTTCTATGTTTATCGAACCAAAGATCTAAAGACATATATACGTTAGTTAATTATTATGAAGTACACGAAAATTATCAGGTTTGAGAACCTGTCTTGAAGGGGTTTCTAAAAAGGCCGCATCTATCTCTGCTGTTTGCCTTAAAAAGACAAAAAATAATAACAATACTAATTCATTCTGGAATCAGTTCCTGCAAATATCTAACTTTACATGCAGGAAAAGATTCTAGAATGAAATTATGAGCGTTAAGATAGTTACATCAGCTGTATCGTCGAAGCCAATGAACTTCATTTAGGAATTTTTTCTTGTAAAGATTACTCTGGGAGCGCACACAAATTAGCTCTTTTGTGCTCCAGAGCAAGAAATCTCAACCTTTTAGGCTCGGTGCGCCACTTTCGCAATTGTTAGAAGCTCCATAGTTATTATTTTTATTATTATTAGTATTGAAAATTACTAATTATTTATTTTTACTATTAATAAACTTGTTATTATTAT
>KK117099.1:187301-198801 GCA_000611955.2 Stegodyphus mimosarum | reverse complement strand
TTTTTATTTATTTATTTATTTATTCATTCATTCATTTATTTTATTTAATCTGGGTTTTCAGAAATCCGATTCCCATTTTTTTCTGTATACAATATCATAGAAAATTTTCAGAAGCGCCCAGAAAAGAGCTGCTATATGTAAATAGCGATTTTAAGGATTTTCGTCTTTCTAATCAAATGGTGGTAAAAGTCAAGTTCCATCCAATATTTCATCTATATTCAATTTTAGCTGATTAAATGTGGCAAAAAAACTTATCATAATTGATTAGAAATCAATAACTTATGGACTTAACTTGGATTTATATCTCGCCAAACAAACAAATAAAAGCACATTCTACTTTATATATATAGATTTCGCAAAACTTGCAAATGTTTGATTAACAAACTCTACACTTTGAAAGCGAGCAATAGCAATACTTTTCGAAATAAAGCATCTTTATCTATAACGCGCGAGTAACAGTTGGAGATAAAGCATCTTTATCTCCAACTGTTGCTACTCGGAAAAATGAGTGAGAAAATTAGTGTTTTTAATTAATATCTCGGTTTATTAAAGTCGTATGAAGATAGGAATAGTAGAAATCGCTTCCCACGATTTTTTGAATCGCGAATAATGTATTTAATGTTTAACAATGCCATTTTTATTTCATTGTAAAACTTGGAATTTTTTTATTAACAAAATCTACGATTTCAAAGCGAGCAGAGGAAAAAATTCTTAAATTAAAGCAGATTTGTATCTCCAGCGTCGCCACTTGGAAAAAGGAGAGCGATAATTAGCGCTTTCAGAGTTTTTAATTAATGTCTCTGATTTCAGCTACTTTTTTTGGAAAAATTGAACGTCCAACTTTCCCAAGACCCAGAAAAGAATTGTAGAAAATTTGGTGGAGTTGTAGTAGAGACTGAAGTAACAACGAACAATCACACTGAAGTAACAACGAACAAACACACCAAATATATAGATATTCTTCTTGATATATGTAGATAACTAGCGGAAGTACCCGACAGCAGTTAGGCTAGATTGAGAGTAATGCATGTAACAACAGACAGAACGAAACCGCTGTAATCCTTCTCTAATAACGATGCAAAAAATACGATTCATAGTCATACATTTTTCAGTCCGATGCGATAGGGAACCCACATAAAAATTTCGATAAAAAAATAAACTAATTCTCTCTCATTATATCAGCAACAACGGCACGCAGTTTTTAATGATTTTCGTTTTTCTAATCAAATGGTCATAAAAGCTCAAATTCTAGCCAATATTTCGCCTATATTCAATTTTAGTCGATTAAATGTGCTAAAATATTTATCATAATTGATCAGAAATCAATAACGCGAATAAACAAACAGGCAAATAGACATTCTACTTTATCTGTATAGGTTTTGTAAAATTTACAAATTTTTTATTAACAAACTCTACGATTTGAAAGCGAGCAGTGGCAACGACTTCCAAAAATAAAGCAGATTTTGATTTCCAGCTTGTGAGACTGTTGTCACTCGGAAAAGTGAATGCGAAAATTAATGTTTTTACGAGTTTTTAATTAATATCTCTGATTTTAGCTACTTTTTTTGGAACAAAGTGGAGATCGACCTTTTCCAGGATCCAGAAAAGAGTTGTAGAAAGTTTGGTGACGATAGCTATAGTAGCGACTGAGTTATTAGCGAACAAACACACACACAGAATTTCTACTTCATGTATATAGATGTAATACTTAATGGGAACGATTTAGTTTATCGAAAAAAAGAAGACTGGAGGAAAAAGAAAATAATCGAAGCAGATAAATATATATAAAATATCTCCAAATATAATGATTGATTACTTTACTATTTTATGAAACGTAATGCTAATCAGAATGTTTAAAATAAAATAATATTGTTGAAATAATAATATAATAATATTACTGCGTGCGTACGGGTTCGTAAGAAACTGAATGCACACAGGTCCCATGATAGCTTCATAAAATTTATTTTTATCAACAGAAACACCTCAAAGTTCTGCAACATTCCACAGAAATACTCAAACAGCCTCTACACAGTATCACAGAGTACAATCGGTAATCACATTTCAAACTACGAAGACCATTAAGCACAAAGCAAGCAAAGCGCATCTGAAAGGCGAAGCTTTCAATACTCCTAAGTCACTCTGAACTAACAACTCAAAACAACAACTGAGGGCACATGCTCTAGACGCTCTTATATAGTTATATAGTTGTAAAAACTATATAATTATCGTATGAGGGCCAGATAATTGTTGAATTACATAGTTATAAAAATTATTTAATTACCATACGAGGGCCAGATACGGTACAGTTGTAGGGTTTCAACTGTACTCTCTTTATCTTCTTGCTAAACATTCACTGTGAAACCCTATGTTGAGGACAGTAAGCAAATCTAGGCTATGTCCTTAGTGTTGAAGAACTACAAGTCAGAAGGAGGGTTTAAAGGACCTTTTATTTCAAATAATTAAACTCTCCGACTTGAGAGTAAGCCACTACTTGGGCTGAACTAAAATAATATAAAATAAAGTGTGTTAACAATTCAATTACCTAAGCTTAACTTTAAGTAGGACGGCGAAGGAAGCCTAACTCTCAGTGAAATGCAATAATGCGAATTTCACGAGTAAGAACTAGTAAATCCAATTGCCTATGAAGGCGAACTTTCACTAGACAGAGGATTTATTTGCGCGCACAGCCTTACGGCGATAAATCCAAGACTCTGTCTCTTTTCCTCGTTAACTCCTGCCTTTTAAACTGCTATCAGATATCTGCGATTTGCATAAATATCTCGCTCGCGCTAAATTCGGGCAGCAACTGAAACTTCGAGATATCGATAGGAAAGTTCCAACTAAAAATAATTTGGTTAGTTAAAATAATGAATGCTACACAGTTAATACACTGATCAATTACATTTCTTCAATTACGATACTACCCTGCTGGCCACCGTAAATGCAACACGCTGAAGGAAGCATGCAAATAACATGAAATTTACAACATGCATTAGCGGAGGTCAGATATGCAAATGATTAGAATTTCAGCTCAGACGTACATCACGCGCGACTGTGGCGCCACTTCAAAGCGCTATTTAAGGCTTGGAGTTTTCGACAATTTCAAGTTCGGCAATTCTGTTTTTCTTGTGGTTTTTTCAAAAAAAGATCAATTATGCCTCTTAGTAAACAGCGATCATCGTTTGATCAAGTATCCGAGTTCGACAGAGGAAGGAAGTGGCCTACCGAGAGTGTGGATTATTTTTCAGGGAAATCGGTAGTCGTGTTGGACGAAACCAAACAACTGTAACGCGGATATGTGGCCGTTGGATGCAGGAGGGTACGATGGACCGACGTGTTCGATCGCATCCACCTCAGTGTACCACTTCACGTGATGACAGGAAAATTGTGCGCATGGCAGTGACGGATCGCTCAGTCGCATCGCGAACCATAGCACAGCACAAACAGTCTGTAACGCATCATCCAGTGTCTGCGCGTACCATTCGATGCCGTTTACAGCAGAGTGGTCTGTTCACAAGATGTCCATTGCTTCGTCTACCCTTGATGCCGAACCACAGACGTCTCCACTGCCAATGGTGCGATGAAAGAAGGATGTGGACGGCAGAATGGAATGAAATTGTCTTTACTGACGAGTCACGCTTCTGTCTACAACACCACGATGGTCGGATTCGAGTTTGGAGACACCGTGGAGAGACGATGCTGAACAACTGTGTTATGCACCGCCACACTAGTCCTGCACCGGGTATTATGGTATGGGGTGGTATTGGATATTACTCTCGCACTCCTCGAGTACTCATTGCCGGTACGTTAAACAGCCAGTGCGACATCTCCGAGGTGTTGGAGCCAGTTGTCCTTCTTAACCTTCAGGGCTTGCCTACAGCCGTATTTCAACAGGATAATGCGCGACCAAACAGGACACGCATTGTCCAAGGGTTCTTCGTCAATTGTCAGATTGAATTGCTTCTCTGGCCGGCTCGCTCTCCGGATCTTTCACCGATAGAAAACATGTGGTCCATGGTTGCTTAACGATTGACCCAGATTACATCCCAAGCTGCCACACCAGATAAACTTTGGCAACGCGTGGAAGCTGTTTGATTTGCTATACCCCCAGAACACATCCAAAGTCTCTTTGAATCAATGCGGAGGCGTGAGCAGCGGCGATCTCCAACAATGGCGGCTACTCTGGCTACTGATTCTAGAAGGAACCACACTTCACAGAAGTCTATGAATTTAATCATTTGATACTTGCTCAACATGTTATCTGCTAAATAAATTTTGTTGTGATATCTCTTGTCTTTCTTGGTGTTGCAATTTGAGTTGCCCGCAGTGTATTACAGAGGTACAGGGATCAAAATGTGATAAACGTTCGCCAGGTTTGGCTAATTTTGGCAATTCTCGACAAATTTGGTGGCGAAAACTAGTCGCCAAAACCATTGCCAGCTTGGCGATATCGCGGCAATTTTGGGAGACAGCCATTTACTCAACGTTAAATAAACTTGCCTCTGTATTCTTATTTTTCCCGCAGAGCATCTTCCTTCGAGATTTTTCATGTTACATTACACTAAGAAATAGAACAATTTCGCCAAAATTATCCTTATATGTGCAAAATTCGTAAGAATATTACGCTTACAGTTTAAATTTTTTTCATTCATTCGCTTGTTCAAGTTGCTAAAATTATCTCGCTGCAATAAAAGTATGGCCATTTTAAACGAAGTTGAATATGTTGGAGGTGAGAAATACCTTTGGAGAGTGTTCTAATGTGTTTCTTAGGTAATCTAAATGCAGAAAGTTGCCGAGGAATAGGTAGGTTTCTTTTGAAAAAATTATAAAACGGTTCCGAGATTTCATGTTAATAGGAGGCGCATATTAAAATTCTGAAGTTAATTTTTCCAAAGCAACAAGTGTTCATATATTTTTCAAGGTACCAAAACTATTTTCGAACATAAATAAATATTTGCGTTAGATGACAGAGAATTTTGCCTTGTTTTTAGTTAATGTGCTTTCTATAATCCTTCGTATCCAGAAAAATACGTTATAATGATCTAAAAATGTGAAGCTTTTGTGCAATATTGCTGAACACATTAATTTTTTCCCAAATAAAAAGGATCCAAGCATTTTTTACTAAATTACAAATTTGTTTTTCTGATTGTAATTATAACTAAATTGATAAGAATATCCGAAAACGATGCAAGTAGAAGGTTTTACAGAAAGAATTTCATTCAGATGTAAAATAAAGTCTTCACTCAAATTAAATAGAACTGGCGATTTTTCTTCCTTTCTAACCTATGTGCAATCATCTCGATGAAATCAATAAGTGAGATTTATAAAAGCAGTAAGTCGATACGTTCTGTAATAAAAAGAAAATTAAAAATACGAAAATAATTAAAATGTACCCTCCCCCCCGAAAAAAAATAATTCTAAAAGCTTTCAGATTATATGTTACGCCCAAATGGGGATCTTTTTAATGTTTTGTGTGTTACCTTTATTTGTTAAATATAGCCTTCGCACCTAAACCATAAAATTGAATTCAACAGCAATATCAAAAAATATTTAAAAAGAGTATATCTTTAGAATTTCCGGTACACAATTTCGCGAGCTGGAGATAATTTTTTTTCTGTACTGTGTTGCCACTGATCGCTCTGAAATCTTTGAGTTTATTAATAAAAAATTCAAATAACGTTTTACAAAATATGAAGTAGATAATAAAACAAATTCCGAATTTGGATTTCCAGAAGCCCATATTCGAGTGGAGGGCTACGTTATTCAAAATTTGATGTCTTTAGGTACCACTGCTTTTTCACAGTGCAGGAAACATATATAGATTCACGTAGGTTCTCCATTATTTAATTTATTTAAATGCAAACTGTAATATTTGGTGGCAACAATTTCAGTAATGAATCCCCGTTTATAGTGAACCAATGTAAAATGCCAAACCAAAATTAATAGCCCTTGTGGGCAAATTGCCCCTTTGAGCTAAAAGTGAATATTAAGATTATCTGTAGCAAAAGAAATTCGTTTAAATTGATTAAAATCTCGTTATTTTGGAGCCCAAAGGAGCGTTAGCTCAGAAGGGCTATTAATTTCGTTTTGGCATTTTGCATCGATTCACTGTAAATGAACGTCCGTGTCACTTTTCAAACTGTTGCCACCAAATATTATCGTCCTGTGTTATATTTAAAGAAATTAAATAATGAAGAATCTGCATAAATGTATATATGTTTCTCTCACTGTAATAAAACAACAGTACCTACAGCCATCAAATTTTGAATAACGTAATCTTACTGAGAATATGGGCATCTGGAAGCCCAAATTTGAAATTTGGAATTCGTTTTATGATCGATTTCATATTTTGTAAAACGAATTTTTGATTAAGAAACTCAACGATTTCAAAGAGAGCAAAGGTAACACTGTACACGAAAACAAATGATCATCTTTATTTCCAGCGCGCGAGACTGTGGATCGGAAATTCTAAATATGTGCTCATTTTAAAATTATTTTGGTATATTGCGGTTGAATTGGATTTTTATTGTTTAAGGGCGAAGAACATGATATTTAATAAATAAAGGCAACACATAAAACGTTCAAAAACGCCCCTTTGGGCGCAATGTAAAATCTGAAAGCGTTCAGGTTTATTTTTTCTTTTTTTTTATGTGTGTGTATTTTATCTTGTTTTTTAAAGGAATCACAAGATCTAATTATGAATTTTCATTAAAATACTTTGTTCAATATTCTAATTTATTATTATTAAAAATGCGTTTTAATTACGTTATTTTGTACGTAAAGATGCAATGTGACGCACAGACAGTGCGACATAATAAAAGAACAATGAATTAATCAAAACCATTACTTTTCCCGTATAAAACTGGTAAATATAGGTATTTATTTCTCTTCCTTACCATAGATGGCGCTGTTAGATAATAATTGTTTATCTCGTTGCGAAGTTTTAAAAGACGTTAGAAGGATCTAATGGAAAATGTTGAGCAGGAAATGTGAACCTGTTACTACAGTTAGCGGTCCTTTATTCCCGAGTCATGTATTCTATGGCTTACTGTGGATGCATGAAGCCATGGATTATAGCTAACTCTATACAAAATGTAATATTCATGTAATATACATAATTATGGCTAAGCTTAATTGATGAATTATGCATATAAGGCATTAGAAATGTTATAATAAAGTTTTGTAAAATATGATACATAAAGAGCATAACAGTGCATTATATGTTATACTACTCAACAATGTAACATAAAATATATGGTAACATTGGAAAATATACTCTCTCTTTTACCTAAGAAAGTACGAAATTTTGAGATTTTAATTTAATTGGCAAAAGAGAAGAGAGTTCAAGATCATTTCTTATACCGAAAGTATAATACATGTAGGCCTCCTATAACGCTGTAGATACGTTCCTTGAAAATACCGCGCTGTGGGAAATCGCGTTGTAGGTGAGACCAACTTAACAGAAAAATTGAGCTTCGGTTTTAAAAAGAGAAAATCTGCCTTTTATGGTGTGACAGTATCACCATTTTTAAAATTTTTGTACATAAAAACATTTCATAAAAAACTTAAATAAAATTCAACATCATATAAAAGCTAAAAGGATTATGATTTCAAGTTAAAATCAAAAAGAAATATAATGTTATATTCACAAATGTAATTCCTCATTGTGAATTATTATAGTTCGAGAACGTTTGACTGGCCTTATTTCAAGACCAGAACTTGTTTCATCGACAAGTTCCACTTCACTTCCGGTAGGTTTAGATTTTAAAAAATCTGTCACTGGAGATTTTTAGCCTAAAGTGGCTATTTGGCTAGAAGGGCTATTAATTTCTTTTTTGTATTTTGCGACGTTCACTATCAAACTGCGTTTGACTTTCAAATTGTTGCCACCAAATATTACATCCACGCATAATATTTAAAGAAAATAAATAATAAAGAATCTGCATCAATGTATGCATGTTTCTGGCATTGTGAAAAAACAGCGGTACCTAGAGACATCCAATTTTGAATAACGTAGTCCTCCTTTTGAATATGGGAATCTGGAAGCCCAAATTTGGAATTTAGAATTTGTTTTGTTACTTATTTCATATTTTGTAAAACTTTAAAGAATTTTTGATTAACAAACTCAACGATTTCAAAGCGAACGATGGCAACACTGTGCGGAAAAAAAAATTTATCTCCAGTGCGCGAGACTGTATATCAAAAATTCTAAAGAGGTGCTCTTTTTAAATATTTTGTGATACCGCTGAATTGAATTGCATTTTACGGTTTAAGTGGGAAGAACATGATATTTAATAAATAAAGGTAACACACAAAATGTTAAAAAAAGGTCCCTTGGGCGTAATATAATTCTTGCTCTTGCTTTGCAAATCCTTATAGATTTCTTAATAGGCAGATAATCAGTTTTGAAGACTTGTTTCAAATATTTCCGCTCTCTCCGACACAGGATCATTCCATAAAAAGTAAGATGTCATCTATTTCGAAATGTCCAAACATTCTTCTGCACCTTTCACAGAGAGTATTACGGTTTCTTTACTGAAAAGATCTTCAGAACTGGAGACTAAGATGAGTCGCCACACATATCTTAAACCGCGTCGTAAAAGTAACGCGATGTAAGAAAACTTCCGCGTTTTGCCAACCGCTTGGAGCTAAAACTTGTTATAAAGGTTCCGCTTTATAGATGGCCTCCTGTATATACTGCCGCCTAAACAGGATCGTGGGTAGCGTCTCTGACTACTGTACCGAAGAGCCCAGGGAAGCTATGGATGTTTGTAAATTTCTAGGGTCTTTGTAGTATTGGGGCAACCTAAATATATGGCTATCCGAAAGTCCTTTCGCATGGATTGGTAGTAGGGGAAGAGGGGTGGGAGATTCTTGAATCCACCGCCCGGGATGCATATAAGCAAAATGTACACTGCTAGGGCAACAGCTTGAATTTGGCCAATAGCAGTCCAGATGAGGGTAAGCATTAACTCCGCCCACATGAGTGATGTCACATTTCTGACGTTTGTTTACATTCTGCTGTTCGGCGTCATGAAGTGCGTTCATTGAATGTACATTTAGTTTTTCGAAATGAAAGTGTTCGTATATATGCATATATATCTGTATATAACGATTTAATGTTTGTTTCGGAATATTAAGGATTACTCTATTATTCCAATAGAAATTAGAGCTAGTGAGATGGAAGTTACTGATGGCTGGAAGATGCATGTAAAATGTGGTTTACGAATTATTCTGCATATTCATAATCAGAAACTTTTATGTGATGAAGATTAAATCGTTTAATATATAAAATGTACCTGCGGGAATTAAACCAAGTAAAATTACCTTTTCTTGGTTATAAATGCTAATTTGTGTGAGTAATTAATGCAGTAAATATTCTGAATCAAAATACCACCAGTTGCCATTGCAATGAATTAACAGTGTGTCAAAAAATCCTTATAATACAATTCATACAAATATCTGTATGAATATTTAAAGCATTATTAACTGTGATCTGATTTCTTTTTTGAATTTAATATGCTTTCTTAGAAATAAACTTCATTTTATTGTTAAAACGTAAAGAGTATAAAGACGAAAGTGTGTATCCACTGTAATGAACATATTGAAGAATGTATTTAAGATATGCTACCAGCTCTGATATTTCAAGACTATTGGATATGCATATCTATGGAGATTAAATCACTGTTAACTGACATTATGGTTCTGGTAAAGCATACATGATTTTCATTGTTCAGTATGCATTCTTAGAAATGAAGTTCATTGTTTTGTTGGAATGTAAAGAAAATAATACTGAATAACTGTTTAATGCCTAGTGTAATAGACCTACTGAAATCTAATTTAGCTATAAAACTGCAAATGCTAAATGATGTTGAACATAATTTAGCAAGAACTAAATTTAGTAAGATATGTTACCAGTTATGATATTTCAAGACTATCGAAAATGCATACAATGAGGTATCATTACCTATTCTAAAGTATAATGCTGAACTGAATCCAATAAGTATACTTTTATTTCCAGGAAACCGTACCCTCAAGTGATTTGCTTGAATGTGTATTTATAGTCCTTTACATCTAGTCAAATACAATATTTGCATAAACAAAAACTGAATGGATTAAAATAAATTAACTTAAAGTAACATTTCAAATTTTACATTGTGACATATTAAAGACTGATTAACTGGAGTTCCACTGATGATTGGACTCGATGAAATATGTCTTGAACTGACATTATTTTTGAGAAGAAGCGTTTGATATTGATTTTCTAACATTCGTATGTTTTTTAGCTGTGAAGTTTGTGCATTTAAAAAATCTAATGACATGTACATTATTATTCACTTATTTCAAAATTCATTAAATACAATTTACTGCCTGATTTTATACATTATACGTATGAGTAATTAATAATTATTGTAAATATGCTATGTAACTTACTTTGTGATCTTTATATTGAAACAACTTATTTATATATATATAAGAACTGTACAAGTCATAAATCAACTGAAGGCAATTGAAATTGAATTGTTAGTATAAAAATTAATGATAATAAAATGTATTATTGATGTATCTAATCAGATGTATTATTGATGACAGTATATAAAATTAATCGACACTGTAAGATATATGGTTGAAAGGTACTATTCTATTATCGAATTCAGAAATGTATTTATGTATTCATGTGTACACATATACATATATACATAGGCCCACCAGTGGCAGAGTGGTAAAATCCTTGAACACTGAGTTTGAATCCAGGCAAATGGGCTGAGTTCATGGGCGTTTTCGTGGTTTTCCCCATTTGTAAAGTGTATACCAGCCAGTTTCCTTTAGAAAATCCTCCACAAAGGTATCCCTCCCCATAGGCAGATAGCCCTAATGCGCTTTGCCATACTAAACTGAACTGAAACCAAAACCACATGTGGATACAAACATCTCTGAATCCTGTCCCGATAACAGAAGAGTATCGGTTAAAATTAGGTCATTTAAAGATATGTGAAAAGAGTTTTAAATTAAAATCAAGGCTATATATCATTGTCTTGTAATAAATACATTGGATTAAGATCACGCTGTAACTATTTAATATGAGTTGAATTAAGCTGTCAATAACGCATTGTATTTACATTAAGTACTGAAATCAAGATCAGAATGTTATGAATTAGTATTATTGTTCATATAAGTGCTTCCCATTTAGAAGTCCATTCTATTATCCATAATTTAGTATCCATCAATGGCGGCTCGTAATAAGCACTGTGGAACTGCAGCACCCCCTGTTTCCACTTATTATTATTTTTAATATTTAATATAATGAGCCCTTTTTTCTTTAATTCTTTCTTTATACTTCTACAATATATAATCCTTAAACTTAATGTCAGTAGCCATCCTTCAGTTTATGAAAAAGGCACGAAAGTTTTTGTATGGAACTGCGCTTCACAAGGCTGTTCTGCGCAAGCGCGCACAGAAAGCAGCACTCGAGCCAGGGAGATAAAACAGCACTGTCGCT
>KK117099.1:167883-186929 GCA_000611955.2 Stegodyphus mimosarum | reverse complement strand
CATTATCTTGTAATAAATACATTGGACTTAAGATCACGCTGTAACTATTTAATATGAGTTGAACTAAGCTGTCAATAACGCTTTGTATTTACATTAAGTACTGAAATCAAGATCAGAATGTTATGAATTAGTATTATTGTTCATATAAGTGCTTCCCATTTAGAAGTCCATTCTATTATCCATAATTTACTATCCATTCTTAACAAATGAGAACAATACCATATTAATTATCACGTTTTATTTATTTTTATAATTCTATGAATTGCAATAATTTCCTTTTCCAATATCTTCTTTTATAAAATACTTTCAATGTATAATTCATGCTGTAAATGTTAATTTCTCTTCATCATAAGTAAAATATATACACACATTATTGATGAAAAACTGAAGAGGGGAAAATTATTTAATTAAAATTTCAAATTATATGTTACAGTAAACAAACATATTGATGTCTATAATACATTTATTAAAACTTAATTATTTATTATAGTGAAACAATCTAATTCTCAGATTAATAGATAGAGTTTAAAAAGCAGAGGTCTAAGATATCATGTAACATTTATTTACGTAAAAATGATTGTATATACATACATAATGATCATAAATATGAATTTAATAATAGCACAAGTTATCTATTTCTCAGATATTCCATGCTAACCTGTTTTCATTGCATTAGAGTTTTAAAAATAAGTATTTTTAATGATTATTCTACTACTGTTTCAAAATTCTGATTTTTATGCCAGTCTGAAATGATTTTTTTTTCCAGTATATAGAATTAAACTATTTATTTCTGGGATGGTCATCGAGTAATTAAAAAATAATGTTTAGTACTATTGGAAAATTTAAGAACTCCAAAATATTCATTTTAAAATTTTAACGTGCTGCTTTTAACGTGCATCAAAAAAATTAACTAAAATGTAAACTTGTAACATTGAAAAATTTCTATCTTAAGCAAATTATTGCCACTACATAATTTCAGCACAAACTAAATATTACAGAACATAAAAGAATGCAGCGTACTGCCCGTAAAATTAATGTTATTTACATAGTAACACAACCACTTTGGCTCAATTTGGATTTGATGCATGAAAAGATAAAAGTTACTCATTGGGTGCAACTTGATGGTTTTCCCAACATTTCTTAAACAGATACCCAAATTCTTGATATTTATCATAAGTTGGCTAACATTATCAAATTATGAAAAGAAAACATACTTTAGCAATTTAAAATATAAATTTTAATTATGAAATAAGGATTACATAATACATTAAGAAAATAAAACTCGTTCATCTTTAAATCTTTCCATAATTTTTTTGCCCTATCCTTTTTTCCATGCGATTTGTTTTTGTTTAAAAAAATACTAAAGAATTTCAGAGACTCGACATCGCGCAAATCTCAGCAGCATCGGCTAGCTACCAAATGCATTTCCTTATTGTTTCCGTTAGAATGTTTTTGGCAAACTTTTGTATTCTTGTAGAATTTTGACCGTAGTTTCCCCTATTGTTGGAAAATTCCAAAGTGCACATTTTAAAATTAAGGCAAAAAATATTACAATTTGTTTATAAAAATTGTTGGAACTTGGAATACAATCTAAAGAATTAATGTGTACGAAAATGGCGACATTGGCCTATTAAAGGATTGTTATGAGCATGGTTGCCAGAGTTGGGCACAAATTTCGGTAGTGTCACCAAGTGTACATCTTTTCTGTGGAAGTACTATAGGGCACAGTCATCCATAATTAGCACTAAATCATGCTACTTGGCCAACGGAATAATACGTTAGAACCTAAAACAATTAAAATTAACACAGTGCTTTTATGTGGCTGCCAATGGCCTCGTATTTAGCACTCATTTCTAATTAGCATCTATGTTCTCCCAAAGCTTTTTATCATTTGATTGCTCAAATATCTTATGTCAAACTTGTGAGTATCGCACATTTTTTTTTGGTGAATTTGAAACAGTGTAACTTCATGTTCCCTCCATAATATTTGAGGAAAATATATGTTTATTTTGTGATATGTCTAGCATTTTTCAGTATTATACTCAAATATAGGACTTCATGTTATATTTAAAATTTATATATATATATATATTAATATACCAGAGCCTGATATATACCAGATCCTGATCTTTACATTCCAAAAAAATCACATCGCAGGAAACTAAATTTGAGATTGACATTACATGCATGGCATTGAAATTTATATAATATTAATTTCAACTTCAACTTTATTCATTTCCTATATCAAATCTTAACTTGGACTAAGACTGATATGTCCTACACTTAGAAAACACTTCCTTCCCTGCAAAAAATATGCTCACCAGTGGCGAGCGGTAAAGTCGCTGGACAGTGGTTTTTCGGTCTAAGATTTGAATCCCACGAATGTACTGGTTGCATGAGCATTTTTGTGTTTTTCCCCATGTGCAACATGTATTCGAGTCAAATTTGCCTTAGAAAGTCCTCCACGAAGGCATCCCTCTCCTTAGGCAGATAGCTCTCAAGGCTTTGCCATAATCACATAAACCAAACACTGTAAAAAAATCACGAACAGATTATCAAAACACAATAAACCTTTTCTTTGTGATCACCTCTGAAACTGATTATTTCTCGATATACAAACAAATTTTGGTACTGAAGATCTTCTCTTTGAGATGATAAGCTCTATACAAAATTAAAATCATGTAGAACTGCTGGTGGTCATCTTAGAGAGGATTCACTGTATTTAATAAAGGTCAGAAATCTATTCAAATATTTCTAAAAATGCAAATTAATCAACAAAATTTGGTATTAAGTACTTTGTTTCTGTAGGCATAATTAATAACTTCCGAGTTTGATTTAGTATGTATGATGACAGTTTTTTGCATTAATAAATGTCATTTGATTGACAGATATGAAGCATTTCTATTGAGGAGCCGTTTTGCTTGAAGGGTTGTTTGGTTTATTTGATTATGGAAAGCATGTAAGGTATCTGTGTGGGAATGAAGTCTTCGTGGAAGATTTTCTAAGGAAAAAAACTACCTCATGTCCATGTTACGCATGTAGAAAAACAGGTAAGTGCTCATGCAGCCAACCTGTCCATCCGGAATCAAACACAGATCGAACTATCAGCGTTGAGCTGTACGTGGAGGGCCAGGAAGGAGGATAATTATATGCATTGAAAACTGAATTCTAAACTAAATGTATAAAGATAGCAATGGAAATTCATTTATCAACACTAGTTCTTATTAAATTAAAATACTGCAAAAAATAAATTTATAAAGATATTGAATGAAAATTTTCCGTTAACATATTTAAGAATGTGTAAGGAGTAATAGTTTAAGAATTATTTTTAATATTATTAAGTAATTTTCTTGTAAAGGAATTAACAAATAAGAAACAAACAAAAGCTCCTTTAGACCAATTGTTCTACTATTAAAAATCATATACTACTGGAATTGACATCCCACTTTATCCAAAATTAAATATAAGTCCATTATTAGGTGATAAATCAAGTTGGGCAGAAATATTAAATATGAATACACTCATCTCAATTATATATACACTTACACACACACACATATATTGATACATATAATTCACATATGATTATATATTGAAAATACATGTATGTGTGTGTATACCCATGCACGCATACAGAGCGAAATTTTGTAAAGTTTGAGACATAAATTTATATTCCTTCTGGAACAGTAAGGAAATAATACTTAAAAGAAAAATTTAAAAAAATAGCATCACTATAGCAAATTGACATTGCAAAGTAAAAATGTTGTTCATTCAGCGAACGCGCTTCCAAAAGAATGTAAACAAACGTCAGAAATGTGACATCGCTCATGTGGGCGGAGTTAACGGTGAGCTTTTCTGGATTGTCATTGGCCAAACTCAAGCCGTTGCTTTAGCAGTGTACATTTTGCTTATATGCGCCCGGGATACTGTCCGTCAAACCTGGGCAAAGTCATACTGTCACTTATATGATGCGAAAGGATCTTGCCGCGATGAATTTCGTGGGCTTTTTCTCATGTCAGACAAGTCAAGACAAGATTAGTCACAAAAACTATATAATATATACCTTTTCGAAAAATGGTATAAGAGTTATTTAATCTCCTAGCACTGGATAGTACACTGTTTATAGTATTTTCAAACACCTATAACAGGGGTTCTCAAACTTTAAGCTCCTTGCATCCCTTTCACTACTGCTAAAATACCATTCCATCCCTGTTTTCATAAACTCGAAATATGCATATACTATTCAGATTTAGATTATTAGCCCCAAGGGGCAATTTGCCAAGAAGGTCTATTAATTTCGTTTTGGCATTTTGCGCCGATTCACTATAAACGGCGAATCACTTTTTAAATTGTTGCCACCGAATATTAGAGCCTTGTATTATATTTAAGGAAATCAAAAATTAAATAATGAGGAATCTGCATAAATGTATATATATTTCTTGCATTGGGATAAAATACCGTTACCTAAAGCCAACAAATTTTGAATAACCTCTCCACCCGAATATGGGCATCTGGAAGCCGAAATTTGGAATTTGTTTTATTATCTACATCATATTTTGTAAAGGATTTATATGTTTCTGATTAAGAAACTCAACGATTTCAAAGCGAGTAATGGCAACATTGTACAAAAAAAACAAAAACATTTTTATCTCCAGAGCACGAGACTTTGCATCGGAAATTCTAAAGGTATGCACTTTTAAATATTTTGCGATATTGCTGTTGAATTTAATTTTATGGTTCAAGTGTGAAGAACACGATATTTAATAAATAAAGGTAACCCACAAAACGTTAAAAAAGTGCCACTTTGCACTTAATGTAAAATCTTAAAGCAGATTTTTTTTCTGTTTATTAATTTTAATTTCTATTTTTAAATGGTTTATTTAATAGATTAAGTTATTTTTCAATGTCAGTGGTTTAATGTATCTTGTAAATTAATGCAAGAAACGTACAGTAAATAAAATACCCAAACTACCTTAAAATGGATAAATACCAAAGCTTGAATAAAAGTAGTTTATAAGGTATATCTCCCACATTCTTAGCGTGCCTTCGTGGTGTAATGGTCAGCACACTGAGCCGGAATTTCAGAGGTCCGTGGTTCGATCCCCGGCGAAGGCAGTGCATATTTTTCATCTCTCCTGCTTGTAATTAACCTAATGTCTCTACACTGGCGCCCGAACTAAAAGGGTTGTGGATGATGACTCTCCACACCCAGGATTTGGCGACTAGGTCCCCTAAAACCCTAGTCGCCCTTTAAAAAGGGGAGTATATAAGGTATATCTCCCACATTCTTAGCGTGCCTTCATGGTGTAATGGTCAGCACACTGAGCCGGTATTTCAGAGATCCGTGGTTCGATCCCCGGCGAAGGCAGTGCATATTTTTCATCTCTCCTGCTTGTAATTAACCTAATGTCTCTACAAGTTTAGTTTATAGAAATAAAAGTACTGCCATAAAACTAGATATTTAACACGTAAATAAAAGACTACGCACATTCCCTCCCTGAGATATAATATTTCCCCTAAGGGGAATTTTCCCTGGTTGAGAAACCCTGACTTACAGCATTACAAGCCTCATTTTGTGAACCCTTTATTGTGATAAACGAATGGGAATATTACGAAGTAATTTTCAAAACACAAGAACTGTGTGTACGGAAACTAAACTATGTCAAATACTGTGTGGAAGCTATATGAAGCCGAGACAGATTACCTGTTAATTTAGGGTGGGAGGGCAGAGTTTGATGGGTTTCCTGTAAAACTTGAGGATACGTATAAAACTGTCAATGAACTTTTCCATTCCTCATATTGAGTTGCAATAGCTCCAAATAATGGTGTGAATCCATGGATTTTGAAACTCATAGGAGTATTCCTCTCCCTCTGCTCTTCTCAACTCCAAATAAGGAGAACCACAGATAATCAGTGTTTTGATACGGAGGTACGACTGGCTATCTTCATCAATAATCTGAGGATCTAAATTTTATCATTTTATAATAATGGCTTCAACGAATTTAAACACAAATATTCTTTACCTGTATCCTACACAAAGCAAAGGAATATATAACAAAGAAAATTCTTCTGATATTTTGAAGTAATTTATACTTTTTTTTAATCACTCTTAACCACTTAACGCTTTTGGCTGAACACCCTCTGGGTGCCACGAAAAGGGACTTTTTTGATTTGCCCGTACACCACTCGGGTAGTGTATTGCACTAATCCACTGATTTTCCCGGCCTTTTATACATTTTTTACTTTTCAGTATTTATAATAGATGTCTCTAGTAGTTCAGGAGAGCCTGGATTGTAAAACTAGTTCAAGGATAGGTTTTACTGCTTTCTATTACGCGGCGAAATTCGACGAGTTTGTTTGCACGTGTTCAGTGTATTAGGCTTAATGAATAGTATTTCTTCTCGAGTTTGTCATGAAATAGAAACAAAGAACGATGTATACCAGTAAATGGCTCAAAACAGACTATAATTCTGGTAATGATCAGATAGCGAATCTGAATTTTCTATAAATAATTCTGGCCTGGAAATTCTTTACAGGAATGCTCTAGTGATGGCGAGGAAACGGAAAGTTCAGGTGATCCAATTCAGGATCGGAATTTTTGTGAAAAGGACACTAGTAATCCTATTCCGTCACCGCTGCGATTTTCTTGCACAGCGAATACACTCCTCTCACATTTATCGCCTGTAAAGTGGTTTTTCAAAATGCGCAGTTTCCTCAAGAAAAAGCCAACTTTCAGTAAAAATGCCTTAATTTCGACGTAATTAAAAATTATCTGACATTAATAGTAAATGCAATACTTGTAACAGTTCGGATTGCTGATTTGAATTCATGTCATCGATTAGAATACAAAATTGTTCATAAAAATATGCTTATTTTGGTAACAATATGGCAGGAAAATGAAACAGTTAAGTGGTTAAGGAAAGTTCAACGCCTCTGCGTTCGTTCATGAACGTAATGTTTAAGTTGCAATCATTCTTTAATTTCAACAAGGGAAATAGATTTGCTATCAAAAATTTCAGATAGGATCATTGATTTAGAGCAACCGTTCTCAAACTTTTTTAATTGTATGCCACATAAAGACAAAACTGTCGTGAACTTAGAAGTCATGTGGCGTTCATGTCAGAATACTAAATTATACACATTTTTTGTTGCATTTCATTTAAACTTATTTTTTCGAATTATTCTAACTTAATTAACCGATAACTTAATTAACAAAGCAAGTTGTAAATGACATCAAAAACTGCGAATTTTGAAATTAAATATCACGGCCAATTTTTGCCGTACAGGGCTCAAATTTCTTACAATTTTATGTTTGTATTACGCTTTTAAAACTTTTCCAATTATTATGAACCGGGAGACAGCATTAAAAGTTAGATTCCGTCATTAGCAGAAAATTAATTCCTTTTTAAATTTAACATTGCGAAAACATGAATGTTTTCGCCATTTAAAACTCTTTTGTATTTGGAAGTATATGATTGCGAAAATAAAGGCCGGGTGAGGACGTTTAAGCCAGGTAAGGGGGTGGATATATATACGTTTGGCACTGTCGATTGCATCAAAAATGGGAGGTGCACAACCAGATGTTGGCCGTAAGTACAGACGACGCGCAAAAAACTAATTTTCGAAATAGATTCGGGAGATGTTAAAATGGATATTTCCGTTGAAATATGACACCCCAAATTTATTTGCAATTAGAATACTTCCTAAAATTATAAGCCATAGTGCTTACTACGTGATTGCATATTGAAATAAATTGAAGTGCGCTAGTATTAGTATATCTTGCTACGCACCTTTTCAGTTAGAGGCCAAACTCCGCGATTTGCTCTGCGAAGCAAAGTTTAATTACATTTCTATTTTAGGTTTAGTATTAAATTTATTTGATTGTTAAGTTAGACCCAAGTGTGGTCTTTTACTTTCTGTATCTCTCCCGAGTTGGGAAGTGTGTAAATAATAGTGATTTAATAAAAGAGGATTTCAAATCCCTTTCACGTGCAGTTATTTGCCAATACAGTATCTACACCAGAACATAGCGTATTTTCCGCTCCCTGTTCCAGTTCAGGACTTGAGAAGAAGAACCCTTGTAAGTACTTAACCATGTTTTCTAAAACTATGCACAGAATACTCAGTCCTGATAACTTGAGGCTCCAATTTGAAGTTTTTTTCCTCTCTTGTTGATGATATTACCTATCGACGCTTTAGATATCACAAAACTATGACTCTCACATCGTTTTTGGATAACGGAGTATGCATATTTCTCTTCGGAAAGAGCGTCAATGTAGCCTTCGAACCACTGCTTTGTTAAATTCGCCATTTTGAATAAAAACAAAACTTTCAAGCCACAGACGATAATTTTGACTTTTAAAAACATAGTACGATTGAAATTACTTCTTTTGCAGCAAACGATTTTTTATTACCGCTTACCAAAATCGTCTAAAAAATGTGCGAACAGCCTCTGTATTTGTCAGAAGAACTTTGTTTTAATTAACCACTTCAGTGTTATGGTTTTGTTTCGTTTTTTCATACGAATACCAATTGATTTATTATTAATTCATATCAATTTATTATATAATTCATTGTTGTACGCTCAATTATGTTTTTACAAAATGTTAGTGGAAGCAGCATTAGTATCAAATATTCTAAGCATTATAAAACTATTGGATATGCATCCAAAGTATGTAAGTGCAATGGCACCGACTTGTAACATTTCTTATAATCTTTTTATTCATATGTTCTTTATTGCGTATTATGCAACTCCTATGTCCCAAATTTTAACAAATAATGGAAGTGCCATTGGACTATACCCATTTACTCATAGGAAACACTGGGTGTTCCTTTGCATTTCTACATAAACATGAACATATAGGTGTAACGGAGAAAGTTCATTTTCTAAAATCCGCCCTCTGTAGACTGGCCTTCCATAAGCGTACGATTAGAAGCGCCTATTTGCTCAGGTTTTATTTCTTCCTCATAAGATTTTTTGCGTATATACCCTCCTCCCGCCTAATAAGGAGGTTTGGAGTCGGTTCTCGTAGTAACCGAAAGTAGTCGGTGAAACACATATCTAAATTCGACTCGCTTATCTGTTTGTGTTATTATAGTTTAGAAAGCAACGAGCCATGAGTCGCATCAAAACTTTCATGTAGCCCTGAGGAAAGAGAATGGCATTTAAGGACGTAATTAGCTAGAATTACTCCCTTAGTTGTTATTAATAAATATTACGCAGTCCATAAAGACAAATACGAGGTTATATTTCTTTGATATTTCATTATATCTATAGTACGTGCAATTTAACATACGTTTCACAAAAAAGGAATAGGAATTTAATGTCGAAGGAGAAAAAGAAGTAAAATAAATCTTTCACAGTTAATCACTTCTAGCCCTTTAACGATTCTTTTAATTTAAAGAATAGAAGATCTTAATTCTGCTATAATTATCCAATAAAGTTTTATTTAATTCACCTATAATTATTCAGTAAGTTTCATCAGTTGGAGAATTAGTTTCTTAGAAGTTTTCTGCACTCAGCAAAATCTTCGAGTTAATGATTTCAATTACAGTTCTGCTTTTCTAAAATCGGTAAAGCCGTTACATCGTGCATTCTTTTCCCTTTTATTTTACTTAATAGTGAGTTGCATAAGATATGATGCTGTCCCAGGAGCATCATATCTTAGGAAACTTTTTAATGCTTTTCTTCATTTTCATTTCATTGATTAAAGGAACGAAAAGCGTAAAATAATTTGCTCTGTAAAGGACGACTGTGTTAAACTTCCTCGAAATGCATAAAACTCTTTTCTAAATACAAATCAGGCCAAGTTACATATGAAGTTTGTCTAAACATCTAATTCAAGTTTACCTAGTTCTATTACGTCTTTTATATATCTATTTATATATCTGTTAACCAGTAATTTGGAAATACTCTTACTGCTTCATTTTTTTCATGATGGCTATCATACTGCTTCCCTTGTTATTACTTTATTTGTTCAATATTTTTATCCCAAAGGGACATTAGGTCAGGAAGTTTATTAATCGCGAAACTGTCTTTTTGCTTTAAATCACTTTAAACGGCTGTATCGCATTTCAAATTGTTCCCACCAAATATTATTGCCCTGTATTATATTTAAAAAAACTGAATAATGAAGAATCTGCATGAATGTATGCATGTTTCTTGCATTGTGAAAAAACAAGGGTGCCTAGAGTCATCCAGTTTTGAATAACGTAATCCTCCCTCCGAAATATAAGCACCTGGAAGTCCGACTTTGGAATTTGTTTTATTGCCTATTTCATATTTTGTAAAGCTTTAACGAATTTTTGATTACCAAACTCAACGATTTCAAAGTGAATAATGGCAACACTGTAACGAAAAAAACATTTTTATCTTCAGCGCGCGACACTGTCTATCAGAAATTCTAAAGATATGCTGTTTTTAAATATTATTAACCCAAATGCTCTGGAAACGTGTATGCGTGTGTAAATAAAAAAAGTTTCTTTGGGCGTAATATAAAATCTGAAAGTTTCAGTCTTTTTTTAATGTTTTGTTTTGCTTTGACATAAGAAACATTCCTCAAGAAACAGCGGAGACTTTCCAAAAATTTTGGAGCATAATATATCAAGTACTCATGATCTACCGGTTTAAGCAGATGTTGCCATTGCGGCAATATTGCATTAATATGCAGTGGTAACTTAAACCTCCAGAATATCAGTGATAAATTACCTGAATGGTCACCAGTGTCCTGTGCTTAAATTTTAACAATTATCTAATTTTTATCCGCACTGCACTACATTATTGATACTCTGTTTGACCACCAGTAAAATCAATTCGCTGGCAACGAACGCTTAGGTCAACAATGGTCAAACCGTAGTCTGTGGTGACTAAGAACATTAACTGTCATCTGCGCCCTTTGTTATATCTTTAAAATTTTTTCAAATCCACTCTACTGAGCTGTGATTGTTAACCCATAGTCACTAATGATCAACAGCTATAATTAACCAAAAGGCGTTAGCCCAGATGGGCTATTAATTTCGTTTTGTCATTTTGCGTCGATCTACTTTTCAAACTGTTGCCATCAAATAGTATTAGGGTTCTGTATTATATTTAAAGGAATTAAATAATGAAGACTCTGCATTAATGTATGTATGTTTCTCGCATTGTGATAAAACAATGGTACCTAGAACCATCAAATTTTGAATAACGTACGTTTTCACCCCAATATGGGCATCTGGAAGCCCAAATTTGGAATTTGGAATTTGTTTTATTATATATTTCATATGTTGTCAAACTTTAACGAATTTTTGATTAACAAACTCCACGATTCTAAAGCAAGGAGAATAACAACAAAAAATGAAAAAAAAATACGGAAAAACATTTTTATCTCCAGCGCGCGAGACTGTGTATCGGAAATTCTAAACATATGCTCATTTTAAAATTATTTTGCGATATTGCTTTTGAATTGAATGTTATGGTTTAAGAACGAAGAACATGATATTTGATAAATAAAAGGTAACAGAGAAAACGTTAAGAAAACGCCCCTTTGGGCGTAATGTAAAATCTGAAAGCTTTCAGATTTTGTTTTTGTTACTTGTGTCTTATGATATATGTTTACGGTTTATTTAGATTTTATTCCACTATCCTGCACAGGTGGCCTATGGTTAGTTCTCCGATGACTGTAAACCTATAGGTCACTGCGGATACGCACTTTCTTTGGCATCTGCGTTCTTTAGCATGTTTTTAAAATTTATTAAGATTTACTCCACAGCCCTTCACTGGTGACCTGTGAATTGACATTTGATAGTCGCCATTCTGTAGCTCACTGGTGATCAATAGTTTTAATTGACATACATGTCTTTTGGTATATGCTTCAAATTTATTCATATTTACTCTACTGCCTTACATTGGTAACCTATGTTTTGACTTCCGATAACTGTGAACCCATATGTTCCTGTGATTAACAGTTGTAATTGGCATCTGTTGCCTTTGTTGTGTCTTTAAAATCTATGTTTATTTATTTCACTGTTTCACACTCGGGACCTATAAGTTGACCTCCGATGTGTGTAATCCCACAGGCCATTGGTGATCAACAATTTTAATTGGCATATATGTACTTTGGTATAGCTGTAAAAGTTATTCTTATTGATTTTACTGCCACATACTGGTGATCTATGGATTGACCTCTGGTGACTGGCAACTCATAGGTCGCTGGTGAATAATAACCTTGATGGGCATTGATGAGCTTTATTTTCATTTTCACCTAAAGCTCCATCTAAATTTAGAGTACGACTTTTGACCTATGGACTAACATTAGGTGTTCTACAGCCCATACAGAGGCTATTCGCACGTTTTTAGACGACTTTGCTTTGCTATAAAAAATCGCCAGTTTGTAAAGTGTTTTAACTGCAACTTAATACTTGAAATTTGTTTTCATGAAAAATGGCGCTATTAACGAAGCAACAGGCGGGACTCTACGTTTATGCTCTTTCCGAAGAAAATTATTCGTATTAAATTATTAAAAAAGGCTGTGAAAGTAGAATTTTTCGGTATCTAAAGGAAGATAGATAGTGTTGCCAATAATAATAATAATAATAATAAGTCAAAGTTTGATTTCAAGGAGAAAAGTTGTTCAAAACACATATCCAAGGAAAACGCGGAATGTTTCGAATGTTAGAAAGGTAAGATCTTTAGTATTAAAAGAAAATCCACCAAGTCAGTTGCAAAATCATCAAAATGCTCAGTATCAGTTGTAAACAAAGTGAATAATGCTTATTTCAATTTTTAAAAAGGCGAAAAAACGTAATGTGCATCGACTTTCTCCCATACATATCGCAGATAGCAGAACGCGCTGCAGAATTCTCTATGAGAAACAATTACTCGGACAAAAATGGAAAAATGTTACCACAATACACGAAACTTGGGTATATTTAAATGGCCGCAATAAAAGAGATTCACTTATTATCATCAAAAAGAAAAAAAATCTTAGAACGGGGTTCAAAGAATGTAAAGAAAGTTTTTCAAAGGGATTTATGATTGCTACTTGCTTTTGGTATAAAGAGAAAATGAAAATTAAGATGAGAGTGCAGAAAACTGCTTAAGTCAGCCCCACATATTATCAAGTACATATTTTATACCCAATTTTCAAATATGAAACACCTTCACTTTTATCCACTGTACCATCAATCAGCAGAAGTGCATCAAGAGAAAGCATGCAACCGCACATCAAAATCCACTGTTCATTTCTTGGACGAAATGGAACAAGAAACGTGTATCAAGGTCAAAATCTTTCCTTCATATCCCTACTAAACTCTCTGATGCATCATCACCGGATTTTGGCTGTTTTTGACATTTAAAAAACGAATTCTTCAAGCATCGACTTAACAATCTTTCTTGGACTTTAGAAAGTTTCTTAGGAGGAATGGGATAGAATACCTCTTTCGATACTAAAAATAGATTTATTGTCTTTTGAGTGATGGTGTAGAAAGACAGTGTTGTTGAATAAGGGTTATGAAATGGAACATTTAAAACTTAAAAGGTTTGGGATAATATTTCTATAAGTACAATGAATTTCTTCTAAAAACTGTGTAAACAGCCTTAGTAGATCACAGAGGAACAACCAGCTGGGACACCGATGTGCTCGGAATTAATCTTAATTTAAAAATATATCTTAATTTACTCTACTCTTGCACACCCATTAAGTATGGCTTGAGCTCCGTAACCTACAAATTGACTCCCAGCCTTATCGGGAACTGATATTCTATGTCTTAATTTTGCTCAAAACGTTCTTTAAAAACACTTTTAAAATTTAATGTTTTCCTCCTTACAGTTGCTATTACATTGTTGCGTGCGCACGGGTTTGTAATGGTATGAACTCACAAGTCGTCCAAAAGTTAATAAAATTTATTCTTTTCACAAGAAATAAAATAAAATACTGCTGAAATATATCCTTAGAGATATTCCTACAATATCACAATATAATAAACGTCAAACAGAACTCAATTCAAAACAGAGGAAGTTAATCCAGTCTCACAGCGAATTCAATAACAGCATTAAGTTATCGCTGCAGCTGAGCTGAGGCGTTTCAATTCGGCTTTTATAAACTTTTTAATTATTCACGAGAACATTCTCGTAAAATCTATTTTCTCGATTTTGTTGGATGGCAAGAGCATTTACGAGATATTTATTTTTTAAATATTAAATGCACACGGTCTTGTATTTTTACTTTTCCGACGTAGCTTTCTTTTCAAATTCGTGTGCGTTGCACGAGAAAATAAAACAATTTTAATTACAATTCTAAATAAATAGCTAAATAAATACGAAATCCCTAACAATATTTATTAAAAGTAAGTGTTAACGAACTGGTATAACTTCTAACCAATTTTCTCTCAAACCACTTTAAAAATCATTCATTACCGCTTCCGTGTTAGTCACTGAAGCATCTTTCGTGACTCCCGACATTTTCATTCAGAAAACTTGATCATTTGAATAGGCAAAACACACCGGGCTATCTGCTCAAGCGGAGGGATGCTTTCGTAGAGGACTTTCTGAAGGAAACTGTTTCATATTAACGTTACACATGACAAAAACCATGCAAGCCAAACATATAGCTAGTCCGCTTGCCTGGGATCGAATTCGGGTCCAACACTCTACATTCAGCGTTCTTAATATCCAGTCACTTGGAGCTAGTGAACTTTAAAATAAGCTAATGTATTGTAAGTGATTAATACTACAAAACGTCAAAGTACATATATTTTAAAATTTGTCAAGTTTGAATTCTATTTTTAAATTAAAAAAACCAAGATTAATCTTTTAGAAATTCGAAAAATCCTTCTCATTATGATTTCTTATTTGGCTGAAATTGAAATAAAAATTTGTATTATAATGAAAGTTTAAAACAGATTTAAAAATGCTTCTTTCGTTTTGACCTGTTAAAGTTTTTTTTTTGAAGTTCTTTAGTTTTGCTAAATTTATGTGGCTGTTCTTAGTACGCTAAAGTTCATGTTAATAGTGTATTGTACAACTTGCAGACTTAATTTATCACGTCTTTCTCGTAGTTGAGTTACGCTTGTACTGCTTTTACATAATAGTATGAGTTTTAAAGCATTGCAACGAAAAAAAAAACATTGAAGAAAAATTGTTTCCCCCAAAAGTGTTAAAAAACAACTGTATCTTTTACAAGGAAACGAGTTGAAAAAAATCTTTGCGTAAACAACAACAGTGAAAAGAGAGGGAAAATTTTCTGCTTGTTTTTCCATCACTTAAAACAGCCGACAGTGTAGAATTAAAAAAAAAAAGAGCATTTTCCCTCAACTTTTTCTAAAGAAATGAGTAGCAGAAGTAATTATTTTTTCCCTGTTAGTCATCTTAAGGTCATTTTGGGAAAAGGGTAGGGAAAAAAAAAGGAGAGTTCAGGAGAGATTGTGGAGTTGAATCTGAGCCTGAAAATAAACAAACAAAGCAAAATGGAGAGGAAAAAAGGGTAGATGGCATAATTTCTCACAGCAGGATGCGGAAGTTTCACCAAATAATCGTTTTTCTGATGCCTTCAATCAACAAATACAACACGTGATGTCACGATTTTGAGATACTTTTGTATACAACATTAGAAGTTTTCGGTTATTTTTGGAAGGTAAATGAAAATAATTATCCAGATAGGATGTCATTTCTTAAAATTTGGTGTAAACACTACGGATTATTAATCATATTGGAGCTAAATAAATAAAAAATAAGACAATTCAGTCTAAAAACTAAAATTCTAAAAACTCTTATCGTTCGTTTTGTCACAGAATTCAGTTACAGCTAAGATTAATTTAAGTTTAAACAATTTCTTTGTCATTATGAATTACTTGAAAAACGTTTTGACTATTATTAAAAAATAACACATTTCAGTAAGAAAATGAAAGCAATTATTTAAAACGTTAGGATGTATGACACAAATAATTTAAAAAAAACTGAGATTTCAGGTTTTACATTACGCTCAAATGGGCATTTTTTAAAACTATAAATACACACACATTTCGAGAGCATTTAGGCTAATTCCTCTTTGAGTTGAAAATATTTAAAAATAACATATCTTCAGACTTTCCGATAGACAGTCTCGTACGCTGGAGACAAAAATATTTTTTTCCGCACAGTGTGTTGCCATTGCTTCCTTTGAAATCGTTGAGTTTTAATAAAAAATTCGTTGAAGTTTTACCAAATATGAAACAGATTATAAACCACATTCGAAATTCAAGATTCTGGCTCCCAGGTGCCCATGTTCGGGTGAAGGACTACTTTATTCAAAATTTGGTCTCTTTAGATATCGTTGTTTTTTCACATTCATGCAGATTCTTCATTATTTAATTTCTTTAAATATTATACAGGGTGGGAATATTTAGTAGCAACAATTTTAAACGAGATACAGCCGTTTATAATGATTCGACGCGAAATACCGTTTCGAAACCAATAGCCCTTTTGGGCTATAAGGTGTCTTCTCCCTGCTTCCAGCATACTGAAAAAGCGTGGCGTAAAGAAGCATTGCGGCGTAAAAGTGGCACACTCGGCGCGCATTCAAGAGGTCCAGGTTCGAGCCCCGGAGAGAGCATTGCACATTTTTTGGATGTGTTGCTTCAAAGAACCTAAAGACTTTACAATGGCACCCGAACTAAATGTTAGTGAACGATAATTCGTTACCACCAGGGTTTAGCGATTGGGTCCTCTAATCCCCAGTCGCCGTTAAAAAGGAATTATACAAGATATTTTCTCCCTCCTACCAGCATGTCTTTGTAATATAACGAGAGCACACTCGGAGCGTTTTCGAGAGATCCGGGTTCGAGTCCCGGAGAGGGCATTGCCCATTTTTTGCATCTCCTGCTTCAAAACACCTAATGACTCGACAGGGCTAACGCCCCTTTGGGCTAAGAAAAGGAAAATTCTGCAATTTGTTATTTTTATCACATTATCGTTTGCAATAATATCTAGCTGACGCGTCTGTCATTAGAATATTAGAAAAAAACTCATTACAAATTATTATTTTTCATTAAGCGGCGATAAAAACAGATTTGGAAAAAACTGCTACAGAAACAGAGATTAGATTTTAGAATAGCATTCAAACTTTTGCTTTAGACTTATATTAACGTGAAAGACAAGTAATTTTATCAATACTTTAAAGTTTAATTTTTTAAGCTTTAAAGTATTTAAGCATTTTAAAAGGACTTATTTGGTATGTAACATAACAGAGTATCCTTTGTTTCTATGCAGAGTGGTTTTTCTCTTGTTTTATTATCTGTTTGTGTGCATCAAACCATGAAAGTATTTTTTGACTTCCTTCCACAGAACCCCATTCTTCTGAACTTTTGACAAATAAGTATTTGTGATTATTCATTCTAGGAAGAGTTTTTTTTTCAAACTTCTATGTACTTTTTGGGGGGGGGGCAAATGATAAATATTTCTCGAAAATTCTTTCTTCTTTGCACCATCAGATATTTTGAAAACAATTCTTTCAAATGATATCTTTTTAGAATCTTCAACTAAATGTAATAAATGTTTCAGTTTTTTTGAAATCATTCCATTTTTAAGTAATCATGCTGTTACTAACATTGGCGGATGAATAAATTTTTAGATCAAAAGATTCACACATTCACTATTAACATCCTCGTGGTGTCAAAGAGGGATAAAATAGGATATCTAAATCAAACAGAAACATAGTGCATTGATTGTAATCTTACATCATCGGAAAATCGGAAGACCTTTGAAAGCAAAATGGCATCAGTAACTTCATTGCTGCTGTTGCTAATTACTTGTTAGCAACAGAGGTATTTTTTCCCGGACATTCAGAGGCAGAGGTATTTTTTTCCCGTTTTCTGTTATTAAAAAGTATAAAAAAGGAAAATGTAAAGAGAAATTTCGAAATTACACAATTTTATTGAAATTCATTAAAATGTAAAATATAATTCTTTTAAATATCGCATTATTCTTGATTACATTCAATCAAATATAGAATCACAAGGCGTAAGTATAAAAACTGCACTTTAATAGAAGCTTAAGGAATAAAAATGAAAAGATAAGAATATGAGATGTCATTTTCCACCACCACCGATAGGTAGCGCTGCCCTCCATTGAACAGAATTATTCGTAGGTGAAAGCTGCAGACGAGGCCGCAATTGAAATGAAGGACATGTATAGAAGAAGTATGTGTCTGATGTAAAAGACATTGAGTTTCTCTATACCTGTAAATGCCTTTTGCACCCATTTCTATTTACGTATGTAACCATTTTTCTTGATAATTTTCATTAAATATACAAATTAAAAGGTCACTTTATGTTACTGTATGTGTTTTACCCCTGGACAACGGCTTTTAACCATTTTAAAAGTTCTACAGTTAAGACGGAAGCTAAGGAAAGTTCCAGATATGAATGATTATATCAAATTTATTTCTATTTCTGTTTCACAATTTTGATTTAAAATCTGGAATTTTTTAGCAATCTTACGATTTCATTTTTGTACATAAATGATCAAGACTATTTATGATAACTCAAACTAATTTATTTTTGAATAGCTTTCAGTTATCACAATAGTTTTGATCATTTCTGTGCAAAAATATAATCGTAAGATTCGCTTTGAATTGATTGCTATTGATATGGCTTCGGACTATGTTTTAGAGCGACGTTTATCCTGGGAAACTTAGATCCTCACAGACAGCCAAAGTGGAATTCATTACCTAGATAAAAGGAGAAATATTAGAGATCTGAGACGAATTAAATGTATTATATTAAAAAACTCAAGACCATATCCCATTCTTCTCTCTTCCATTTGCAATAGATAGCATCTCATGTAAATCTAAAATATAATAATATAGATGATAGACTAGCAAAGGACGGTACTTCAATGCCTCAGGTTTACGCTGCACCTTTGACAGAAGAAAGGCTTTAATTAACAATTGCTGGAGATACACTCATGGTATCGTAGTACATGTCCTGATACTGCTATTGGTTTCAATAGTGACAGGAAGGACCAAACGGCTCTGGCTCGGTTGATTTCAGGACATTTAAGAAACCGCAGAAATTTCTGTTGTTCTAAACTC
>KK117099.1:150245-167868 GCA_000611955.2 Stegodyphus mimosarum | reverse complement strand
CTTTTGCATGTGTGCCAAATGAAAAACCATAAAGCTATTGCCCAATATCTACTTAGTTATGTTGCCTTGATGTGTGAAGATCTGCTGAAGAGACCTAATTTCGTGCTGGAAGTTATGAACGCGAATGAATTTATGGATCTGATCTGATTCAGATCAGAAGAATTCGTAAGAAGAAAACATATTTATTTTATTACAGATGTCTGGCTTTTGGCAATAAGCCATTCGCCATCATGCTTTCCAGTACTTCTCTGTGACAGGATTTAAACTATTAAATGCCAAGCACATGTTTGAGTATTCTTTGGCTACAGGTTGTCCAAAATCGCCAAGCGAACACACAGGAGAATGCCTGAGTTTAATATAAAAGAGATGAGCATTGAAGCAAGCGTGCTCAGTCAGAACCACGGAATGAAATCCCAGCTGTAGTTCGAGGAGAATCAGGAGTTTTTCATCCATTGTCCAGGAGACATTTTTAAGCACAAGTTTAAATTGTGAATCTTGCTGAACTCCATATTTATTTGTGTATTAGGAGAATGGTAGTTCATAAGGTTACTGGGATCGGTGGGTGAGCAGTCGTTCTCTTCTTTGCTAGAAAATCTGAACTTTCATTTCCTTGTACTCCATTACGCGCTGGCAACAACTATAGTGTAATTGAGTAGGTAAGAATGTTCAAAATGCGTGAAATGTAATTGGAAGCACATCTGGCTAGCAATCGAAAGGTCCGTATTTCAGATACCAGTGAGGGCAATGTATATTTTTATGCGTTTCCTGCTCCGAAATAAAATGCCGAATGGACTTTACATTGTTGGGGACAAAAGTTTTAAATAGCTTAAATTTCCCTTCAACTACTTCAGTTTGATAACCTTTTCTTCAAATTAATGAAAATTTTAATTCTTTTACTGAATTGTTTAGTTAAAATTTCATGAGCAAGCGAAAATTTCAGAAAACTCAAGGATATTTAATGAATAAATGCTCTTTAGTGAAAATGACATGTGTTATAAATAGCTTTCATTTCAATTTTAATCCAGTTTTCGAGTGTTGATCTTATTTTATTAGTCTTTCAAATTTTATCTATTTGTGTTCATCTGTATTATCTGCAGTGGCTAACTAATTTGTTTATTAGGAATTTCCTGCATTATTTTGCTAACGGTTTTAAGGATAAAAAAAATTATGTTTTTGTTGCTACTTAAAGATGAAAAAAGTAATAAAAAATAAAAATAAAACATTTTTCCCTTTTATCTTAAACAGAATTACATTTTTGTTTAAAAAAAATTTTTTTTCACTCCAATTGTCATTTATCTGGGCAATCTTAATCGCTTCGTTTCGTTTTCCTCTGGAATGAGGATGTTTTTATGTTAAATATCAAATTCTATTAATCGTAACATGCTTCCTTTTGTTTATTTCTTTTTCTTTTTTTTTTGTCGAGGGCTGCTTAGCGAGTGTTAGAAATTTATTATTTAAAAGCTTTTAATATAACACTTATCTCATTTGTTTTCCTGCACTAAATTATAATTATGTTTTATTATACATAAACTAGATATATTGTATATTATTATTATTAGATACACAGTCCAGCCACATTAATGTGACCACCACGTACTTTCCATGTCAGAGTTAAATAACCAATCACAGAAGGCAGGTGGCAGCACAGGGCAGTTGAGCGTATATAAAGGGTGTGTGAGGGCTTCGGAAAACATTTCAATCGTTGGCGTAATGCAGAAACGAAGCGATTTATCCGACTTCCAAAAGGGCATGATCATTGGCTTTCGGGCCAAGGGCGGAAGCATTTCCGAAACGGCTGAGTTTGTGAACTGTTCGCGTGCCGCCGTGGTAAAAGTGTACCGTGCATGGCAAAATGGGACTGTCCAAAATCAGCGACGTGGCAAATGTGGTGCACCACAGGCCATAGATGACAGTGGCGAACGACGGTTGCGGAGATGCGTTCGGGCAGATAGACGGGCTACCGTTGAGCAACTGACCACCAAAATGAACCAAGGGGCTACCAAAAGTGTCTCCCAAAGTACTATTCAGCGAACATTGCTGCGTCTGGGCCTCCGAAGCAGACGCCTGGTTCGTGCACCTATGCTGACTGCTGTTCATCGACGGCGAAGGCTAGAATTTGCACGCCAGTACAGCAGCTGGACGTCCACTGAGTGGCGACAGGTTGCGTTTTCGGATGAATCGCGTTTTATGCTCCATCGGACAGATGGACGTTGGCGTATAAGGCGTGAAACCTCTGAAAGGAACCACCCTGCAACCATTGCCGGAACGGTCCAAGCTGGAGGCGGGAGCATTATGGTCTGGGGAATGTTTTCCTGGCATTCTCTAGGTTCACTGATCATTGTGGAAGGCACAATGGATCAATACAAGTACGCATCTGTCCTTGCGGACCATGTTCACCCCTACATGCGCATTGTTTTTCCTCAGGATGATGGCATCTTCCAGCAGGACAATGCGAGGTGCCATACAGCTGCCAGTGTACGTGCGTGGTTCGAAGAGCACCAGGATGAGTTTACCGTCCTCCCCTGGCCAGCAAACTCACCTGACTTAAACCCAATCGAGCATCTGTGGGACCATCTCGATCGAGTTGTTCGCGCCATGGATCCTCAACCGCGTAATCTAGCGCAGCTGGCCACGGCATTAGAGTCGGCATGGCTCAACATCCCAGAGAACACCTTCAGGGACCTATGTGACTCTCTTCCTGCACGTCTCGCAGCAGTCCGCTCTGCGAAAGGTGGTTATTCTGGCTTTTGACAGATGGTCACATTAATGTGACTGGACTGTGTATATTGTGTTATTATTAAATACACTCATGTCCATAAATTAAGGATAATGCAAAATCAGGCAAAGGAAGAGTTAGAACGAAAACAAGTCTGACTTATTTGTAAAGCTTATTTATTAAACAAAAGGTAAAGAGCAAAAAAAGATGCTGTATGTTTAATATTATTAAAAAAAATTAGCGATTGTTTCTCCCTGGAGCAAATTACAAAAAAAACCTATTTAAAAAAACCAATATTACATGGTTGGTATGATTGTTAATACATTGTATGTCTCCCAGACGATGCAATACAGTCCGTACAACGCCTAGGCATGCTGAGTATCGAATTATCGATCTGATATTGGGGGATATTACACCACTCAAAAAGCAATGCTCTCCGAAGTTCCGGTAGACATGTAGGAAGAAGTTGACGGGCTGCAACTGGTCGGCCAAGCATATCCGACACGTGCTCTATTGGATTCAAGTCCGGTGAGAATGCTGGCCAGTCCATACGGGTGATATCCTCCGATTGAAGGCATTCGCTTACGATGTTTGCACGGTAAGGACGAGCGTTGTCATCCATAAGCACAAATTGTGCGCCCATGGCGCCCCGAAACAAACGTACATGTTATTCCAGAATGACGTCCCGATAGATTTGGCTTGTCATGGTTCCAATTTGAACATGCAGGTCAGTTCTGGAACCCATAATAATTCCACCCCAAACGAGCACTCCTGCACCACCGTAACGGTGTCATTCAATGATGTTTTCTTGGTGGTAACGGGTACCTGGAGCTCTCCATATGAAAGTTCGGCGAGAATCAGACTGCAAGCTAAACCTGGACTCGTCGGAAAACATCACACGAGCCCACTGTTGCAGTGTCCACAATGCATGCTCTCTACTCCAGGCTAACCGCAGGCGACAGTGAGTTGCAGTAAGTGGAACGCATTTGACAGGTCTACGAGCTTATAGACCAATCTGCCCTAAGCGACTGCCTTGAAATTGTCGTACCAGTGGCTGAAAAGAGCTGACGAGACAGGTCTGAGGCTGTGTTCCGCCTCTTTCTTTTGGCAGTAACTGCCAAAAACCGGTCCTGATTCGGCGTTGTAACTCTGGGGCGACCTATGCTGTAACGTCTACTTAAATTACCATCATCTTGGAATCGTTGCCAAAGCCTGGAGATGACACTCTGACCAGTTCCAAGTTCGTCTGATACTTCCAGTTGGGTACGCCCACATTCCAGACGGCCGATAATTCTACCACGTAAAAAATCATTCAAATGCGCCCTTTGTGTCATAACTATTCGGTTATTGCACTGAAATACTTATAAAGCGCTTGCGAACAATTTTACTTCTTTGCCTGTATTCCTTATATATCACTCTCTTACACTCTCGTCATTGTGACGTACCATCGGTGTCATCTGGTTACTTACTGAAATTTGCATATGATTCTTGAAGATGTGTGTAGTGATTTTACAGGTGATATATTTATTTTAAAGTTCGATTTACGCGTGACTCCGAATTATCCTTAATTGATGGACATGAGTGTTTATTGCGATATATATTAGATATATTATGATATATTAGTATTATTATTAAGGGAAAAAGAAGTAAAAAGATATCTTGTGATATATTATTAGATATATTACATACATTAGATGATATATTGTGTAGTATTGTATTGACATATGTATTTATTTTCATATTACAATTATATACTGTTGCGAAAAGTCCAGTTACGATGAGATAGCTTCACCGCAAAGCAGGGTTAGGGTTGCCAGATCTGGCGAGTAATCGCCCATTTGTCGATATTTGGTGACAAAATTGGCGATATGCCATAGACGGGTCTAAAACGCATTCTTAGCGGTTTCCCAGAGAATATTCTCGAAAGTTAAAGCTATATATACTCTGCCAGTCCTGAGAGAGTAGTATCTTGAGTAGTAGTGTGCAGTAGAGTGTTTTAAGTTTAGAGATTAACTCGAGAGTGATCAACAAAGTTGAGAGCTTACTTTGACGTGAAGCTGTCTTCACTGTTATAGTCTGAAGGCTGTGTTGCTGATGGTTTCAGAGTGTTTATCGTAGACTTTTCGACAACTGTAAACGTGTTTTTTGAACTGTCTTGACAGTAATAATGGGGAATGAATTGTGTTTTGGTTCTTTATCATGTATTGTTATCAATTACTCTAAATCCACAAACCCGTAGAAGGTAACCATACTATTACGTAAAATAATAAAGGATCTTTTAAGCTATTTTCCTTCTCGTTATACTTGCAAATAGCTATATCATGTCTTCTTTGAGAAACATTTGCACAAGAAGATTCTTCTTATTAGAAATTGCTTTCCTATTTTGCATTCAATCCAATGCCAATCCGCTTTTATTTTAAAATATAGATTTATTTCTTTGAAACAAGGGAACCCAAAAAATTCAGAAATAACTACTTTATAGACTAGTTCAATGTTACGCGATTACTGTTAAGCTGGGATTTGGTCAATTGAAATTTAGCTTAACAGGGCTTACTCAAATATTGCTCTGAATATTTGCAGTACCTGGATGATATACAATGCAAAAAGAATTTTTATTGTTACTAGTTACTACTGTTATTCCAGCAGTTCTTTCAAAGCCTACTAGCTGCAGAGTAGTAAAGTTACTGATCACTGGTAGTTTGACTTGCTTCAGATCCTGGTGAACTGGCTAGTTCCTTGGACGTTTCCGCGGTTATTCCCTTGTGTAACTTAAACACGAGTCACCTTTCAACCACTTGAAATTTTTCATACTAGTCAATAATCTTTAAGCCACTTCAAATTTCTCCTGCAAGGCATTCCTCGACACCCAGACGGTATAGTGGCTAGAGGAGCTTACTCTGGTACCGAAGGGCTCGGGCTCGAATCCCGGAGAAGGCATGGATGTTTGTAAATAAATAAATGTGTTGTGTCTTTGCGACATGGAGGCACTTTAAATATATGGCGAGCTGAAAGTCCTCTCGTGTGGATTGGTAAGAAAGAGGGATGGGAGACCCTCGGACGACCTTTCGAGGTGCTGTCCCTCAAAATTAGGGAGAAATAGAAGTCCAGCCTCCTTGAGGCTCTGGCAAGCATTCTTCCATGAAATTCATGGACAAAACAGCAACAAGGCAATACTCCCTTTGGCAGACGTTCTTGTGTACGTCATAGTACATCTCCCCACCCCCAAATGGTTCTTGAATCTAAAATTGATTACTGTAAAGCCTCGAATATCTAAACCGATCGATACAGTGGTAAAGATTCAGGCAACTGAAGCAGTGGTAAAGATTTAAAAAATATTATAGAAATAATTAATGAGATAATTCTTCAAATTATACAACTGGTCTTTTAGCGCAATCTAATTTAGTTTTTGATTATCTAAAGTTTTTCATTTCTATATTTACTATTCATTCTATTCATTTTTTCTACAGGGTGTTTCAGCAATTGGTTACAAACTTTCAGGAGAGACATAGTACATCTAGACACGTTTCCCCACCTTGTTCATGTTCTTCCTTTCTTGTATTTTATGTTACCACTACTGCACCAAAAAGGTGTTTCCAACCATACATTGATATATGATTTTCCATCGTAGGTGTACAGATGCTGTTCGCATATTTTTAGACGACTTTGGTAAACGGTAATAAAACATTGTTTGCTGCAAAAGAAGTAATTGCAATTGTACTATGTTTTTAAAAGTTAAAATTATCGCCTGTGGCTTGAAATTTTTGTTTTTATTCAAAATGGCGGATTTAACAAAGCAGTGGTTCGAAGGCTACATTTACGCTCTTTCCGAAGAGAAAACTGCATACTCCGTTATCCAAAAACGATGTGAGAGTCATGGTTTTGTGATATCTAAAGCGTCGATAGGTAATATCATCAACAAGAAAGGGAAAAGACGTCAAATTGGAGCCTCAAGAGGAAAAAAATTCCAAACAAGTATCCAAGGAAAAATCGAACATCTTCGACTATTGCAAAAGTACGTTGTTTAGTGTTAAAAGAAAATTCTCCTAGTCAAAGGACAGTTGCAAAATCATTAAAATGCTCGGTGTCCACTGTAAACAAAATGATAAACGTTGATTTAAATTTTAAGAAAGCGAAAAAACGCAATGTGCATCGTCTTCTTCCAAAGCATATCGCTCGACGCAGGACACGTTGAAGAATTCTATATGAGGAACACTTATCCAAAGGAAATTGGAAAACAATTGTCACAATAGATGAAGCATGGGTGTATTTAAATGATTGTAACAAAAAAGAGCCGTTTATTATCATAAAAGGGGAGAAAAAAATTTAAGTACATGGTTCAAAGAATCGAAAGAAAGTTTTTCTAAGGGATTCATGATTGTTGCTGGTTTTTCTTATAATGGCAAGTTAAAAATAAAGAGAGTGCAAAAACATGTCAAGATTAACTCCAAATATTATCAGGAACATATTTGATCGCCAATTTTTCTGACTGAAATACCATCGCTTTACCCACAGTGCCATCCACCTGTGAGACTCCATCAGGACAAAGCTAGCAGTCACACATCAAAATCCACTGTAAATTTCCTAAAAGAAATGGAACAAAAAACTGGTATCAAGGCCATGCCCTTCACTGATATTTCTACTAAATCTTCCGATGTGTCACCTATGGATTTTTGTGCTTTCGGACTTTTAAAAGCTGCATTATCCAAACGTTGTCCCAAAACCCTAACAGGACTCTGGAAAGCTGTTCCGGAGGAATGGGATAGAATACCTCTTCTGATACTTCAAAAGGCATTATTATCCTGGAAATTGCGGAGTCGAAAGATAGTTAAGAATAAGGGATGCAAACAGAACATTTAAAACACAAGAATTTTATGTAATTTAGTTTTGTGAATACAATATACATCGTCTAAAAAATGTGCAAACAGGCTCTGTACACTATCTCTCCTGAAAGTTTGAAATCGGTTTGCAAAACATCCTGTACATTTACCTGCCCCTTCACTGTCTTCGATTCTGTTATTCCAAAATTGTTCTTTTATAGCCTGCTTTAGTCTTTTAAATCTGTGCAGCCAATTAATTCTGTTTTGCAATTGTATTATTCTAAGCACGAAATGAATCGAACTTTAAGTCACATACAACTTAACAAGGATGATTTCTTTAGAAAAGATGAAATTTTTATCAAGCAGATTATCAAATGAGAAAAATTAACAATTTTAGGTAACTGCTATTTGTTGGAAAAATTAGTGTCATCTTTGCATAATGAAACTCGGCAACGGCAAAAACATACTAGCGCCAAGCGATATCTTGGCGAGAGAAGATTCTACCTACTATGTTTTTCCAGAAGCCCAGAAGTCTTGAAAAGATTTTGTGCTAACAATTATATTTGTGCTTCATTCTTTTCAGCATGTTATCTTCTTTTATGGTATATACTCCTGATAATGTTGTCTAATAGGTAAGTTCTATATTTCAGCACTTTTAGATGATTTTAGATTAGAGTGTTTAGATTTAGATGTTCGTGAAGACTTAACTTTGATTTGTATACTATTTATGTCCTATTTAAGTTAAGCAAAGTCTCTAAGTTGTTAAATAACGATTTCATTCCTTATTAAAACTATGCTAAATAGAAGAGAACTCAAACGCCTTAACTGTATTAAATGCGCGACATATCAGTATTACATTTTTTTTTCTAATTTTTTCTAAAAGCTGATATAACATTCTTGATATTTATAATAAATTTTCATTTAGTTGAACTAAATAATATGTTGTTTAAGAACAAAGGGTTTATATAGCAGAATAAATTATTCAGGAACAGTAGTTTTTACTTCCTTGTACGAAGTAAAAAGCAACTATTGTAATCGCGAAAAACTTCGGATGTCATATTTCAACGAAAATATCCATTTTTACAGCCATCGAATGCAATTTAAGGATGTTTTTGCTAGACATCCGTACGTAGTGACAGAATAGAGGACTCGTTTTCTTAAAAGAATTATAAAACTGATTTAAAACGGATTCAGAAGAGATTTTGTTTCGTGGCGTCTGTACGTACGTATGTATCTCGCATAACGAGTAGCCTTATAACGATGAAAGTTTGTATATAGGACTGCTATAACATGTAGTAATGCACCTCCTATTTTGGTTGCAATCGGCTACACAAAAAATATATAAATATATACATATCCACTCTGTTACTCGGCTCAGTGAGCTCAGTTTCTTTATTCTTATATGTTTGTAAATTGTGCAATGTTTGCTTTAAATATGATTGAATTATGTTACTCTTATCTTCTGGTTAAGGATTTTATATCTTTAGTTAACCTGTATGTTATAGTTGTAGAACTGTCGAGAATTTAAAAGTTGTTTAAGTGCGGCTAAGTCTAATTTTTTTAACCATAGCGGCCAAAGTTGTTTACATTTGAAACTTAGCAGAATAGTGTATTTGTTGCAAATCTAGAGAAAGTAAGCTTCACAACAACAAAAATAACGCCTTTTTTTATTATAGCTTGTGGGATTTTACTTATTTAATTCAATGTTCAACCTTAGAACCCTACAAACACAAACAAGCGAATAATCGCTTCAGTGCGTGAACAAACACGTAAGACATCAGAAGGGTTAACTACCCTTTATTTCTCAGAATAAATCAGTTCCTAACTGGGAACGTACGCAAAGCCTGCACTTGGGCTTGAACTTAAATGGTTATGAATTTAAACTAAACTAAGCTTAACTAAAGCTATCTGAAAGGTATAGACGAAGCTATCAGGATTCTAAGTAGTTGGCCCCTAAATATTAGTTAAATTGATAAAGCCAAGCAAGGGCTTGAAGTATGGCCGAGCGTAGTATCTAAGAGAGAACGTAGCTAAAAGGCAAACGCCGCTAGTCAGGAAAATCAGACTCTGTCTCTCGAAGTCGATGAAACATCGACTTAAATAGAACTCTTACACATTTGCATTAACTGCGTTTCTGAAATTACATTCTGGTAGGAAATTGTAATCTGAAATTAGAATAGATAGGAAAGAAGCATGACTTTAAATAACTGTTAATAAAATTAGGATAAACCTTACAAGCTAATTAAATCATGCTTAATCTATTCTGGAATTTATTCGAGGTAATAAGTGTTTAAAATTTACTTCGTAATTTTGAATATAGATATTTTGACATTTTATGTATTTTTTTGCCTTTCGGAAAGTGAGATCAGAATTAATTGAATGAGGAAAACTGAATCGTCTGTGAAAAACTATTTCCTTTTTTTCCTTTGTTTAATTTCTTTTACACATTGTTTTAGGTTTATCATAGTATTTGAATACATCATGTGGCAACAATGAGATAATTCTTCAGATGATATACATGATTTTTGTGCATTCTATTATAAAATGAATCAGATATAGCGCTGTTAAGTGAACCTAGCGTCAGAGTGTCACTATGGTATACAAATAAAGCGAATTTTAAAGAGTGCATTTATTTTATTATGATTTATGCGCTATCGACGAAGTAGATTGAATTCAATCCAATAAGTTTAAATGAAATGCAAAATGCGTATAATTTAATATTTCGTACAGGGAGGGCATTTGGTGTACACATCAGACGTCTTTTAAATATAAAAATGAATTATCGGATTCTATCTTCGTTCTAGAGTTTGGCTAATCAATGATTTACGGCAAGTGTTTGAATTACAATGTTAATAACAGCAAGTTAAATAAATTAGTTAAATAGCAAATTATCCATTCTAAAGCTAACAAATAAATTTTTTAAACGTTTAAATACATTTTGACGGCAGAATAATCGAGCAGTGTCCCTGAAACCTTCCCCCTCCAATTTTTCTCTTTTTTTAAATAAAAACTTGCTTTTACTTCCTGCTCAATACATATTTCTGCCTTTACTTGTTTCGTGAGGAATTTACGGGTCGCGACCCCAAATGGGGTCGACTGGGTTGCTTTAGGGGCCATCAAAGTATACGTAGTAAGTTCAAGTTGTCCTTTAATTAAAATTCCATAAAGATTCTATTCAAGAAACCTTAATGTAACTTAACAAAATAAGCAAAGTAAGGATTCGTTAACCCCTAAAAAAGCTGATTTAGAACAACAATAATTTTATTCAAAATAGTCAGTGAAATATTTTATTCGATGTTCCACAGAGACGATAAATTGCTGCAATTAACATTTAGATTGCCGTGTCACCCGAATGCTAGGTCATGATATTCTTAAACTGCGAAATGCATCAGCGTGTATGGGCCACATGCAACTTTCAGCTTTGAGGTTTTAGGATTTAATGTTTCTTACATTAATATTGTGAATGCTAAAACGGTTCAGAAGTACTAAAGTGAGCTGCAATTTACTGTCGCTCATAAATAAATGCATGCTGTAAGTTCAGATTGAGATTCATTCTTTTATTTATCCAAAACTGAATGCAACCTATTCATTTACCGGTGTATGCTACCGCTAAAGCTTGAAAATCGCTAATGTGCACATTACCTAGAATCAAGAGTTTTTCGCATTTTACCTAGGTTATGTGCCTCCTAAATAGTATTGTACTTAGGAGAGTGTACTGCGGTATCGAAGAGCGCGTGTTCGAGTCCAGGAGAAAGCATGGATGTTTGCAAATGTATAGTGTCTTTACAGCATGAGAGCACTCTGAATATATGGCGAGTCAAAAGTCATCGCACGGGGATTGGTGGTAGAGGAGAGGGGTGAGAGACCGTCGGAGCAACCCCGAGGTGCTCTTCCTCAAAACTGGAGTAGAAATCCAACCTCCTTTGAAGCTCTGGCTACCATTATTTCATGAAAAACATGGACAAGACAACAACAACCTAAGTAATGTGCACATTGACAGCTTTCGTATCGTTTAAGTTCAAAAGTTTGTTTCAGTTACTTCCCTTCCCTCTGCTTCCGCTTTACATTTAACTTAGTAGGCACTCATTAATCTGCACATTGCCTACTATTACACATTACTACATTGTCTACTGCAGCGTTAAACTGAAAATAAGATCTTTGCTGGAACAACAGCAACCTTAAATTAGCATAATGCTTTTAGTCCAAAGGGGCGCTTTGTCCCTGAAGGACTATTGTTTTTGTTTAGCCATTTTGCGTCGGAAACATTAAATGTCGGTTTACTTTTCAAATTGTTGCCACCGAATATTGCAGCCCTGTATTATATTTAAAGAAATTAAATAATGAAGAATCTGCATAAATGTATGTATGTTTCTCACATTGTGATAAAACGACGGTATGTAGAGCCATCGAATTTTGAATGACGTAATCTTACTGCGAATATGGGCATCTGGAAGCCCAAATTTGAAATTTGGTATTCGTTTTATGATCGATTTCAGATTTTGTAAAAATTTAACGAATGTTTGATTAAAATCTCCAAGATTTCAAAGCGAGGGAACGTTGTACAGAAAAAAACATTTTTATCTCCAGCGCGTGAGACTGTGTATCGGAAATTCTAAAGATATGCTGAACTTAAAATTATTTTGCGATATTACTCTTAAACTGAATTTTATGGTTTAGGTGCGAAGAACATGATAATAATAAATTATAATGTTTAATAATAATATTTAATAAATGATAACATTTAATAAATAAAGGTAACACACAAAACGTTAAAAAAAACTCCCCTTTGGGAGTAATGTAAACTCTGAAAGCTTTCAGATTTTTTTATTTGTTTATTTTTTTATACTTAAAAAATGAAGTTAATACAATCAAGCAATCAACAAATTAGTTGACATACGATTAATCAATGTTTGATTCTTTGTACTTGCTATTAAGGTCTTATTATTTGATTCTCTTTCCCCCCAAAAAAGAACTACAAAACTGATTTAAAATGGATTCTGAAGAGACATTTTCGTGGTGTCTGTGCGTACGTACGTATGTATGTATGTATCTCGCATAACTCAAAAACGAGTAGCCTCAGAACTTTGAAATTTTGTATATGGAACTGCTAGAACATGCAGATATGCACCTCCTATTTTGGTTCCAATCGGCCGCACCAAAAGTATACAAATTTATGTATATATATCCACTCTGTTGCTCGGTTCAGTGAGCTCAGGTTTTTTATACTTATATGTTGGTAAATTGTGCCTTTTTTACTTTAAAAACGATTGAATTATGTTGTTAAGGTTTTTATGCCTTTAGGTTAATATTTTTACGCCTTTAGTAAATCTGCATGGAAGATTTGTAGAATTATCAACAATTTAAATGTTGTTTAAATGCTGCTAAGCCTAACCATTTTTCTCATGGCGGACATATTTGTTTACATTTGAAACTTAGGAGAATAGTGGATTTGTTGCCAATCTAGAGAAACTAAGCTTCGCAACGATAAAGATAACATCTCCTTTTATTATTGCGACTGAAATCATGCTTGATCCATTCGGGAATTTATTCCAGGAAATAAGTGTTTAAAGATTTACTTCGTAATTTTTATTATAGTTTTTTTTTGTTTTAGTTTTTATGTATTTTTCCCTGTCGCGAAATGAGAACTGAATTTTGAATGAGAAATACTGAATCGTCTGTGAAAAAACTGTTTCTTTCTTTTTCTTTTGTTTTGTTTTGTTTAATTTCTTTTACGCATCGTTTTAGATTTATTATAGTATTGAATAGAACATGTGGCAACGATTAGGTAACTATCCAGATGATATATATAATTTTTGTGCATTCTGATGAGTTATAGAATGAATGAGATGTTACGCTGTTAAGTGAAGCTAGCGCCAGAGTGTCGCTGTGGTAAACAAATATAGTGAATTTTAAAGAGTGCATTTATTCTTTTGAATGTTTATGCGCTATCGATGAAGTAGATTTAATCCAATCCAATAAGTTTAAGTGAAATGCAAAATGCGTATAATTAAATATTCCGTACAAGGAAGTCATGTGGTGTATACGTCAGATTTTTAGATATCGAAAAATTAATAAATAACATTATGTTAATTTCCTTAATTGTAATAAAATCTTAAACCGTTTTATTCTTTGTAGTAAAGTTTTTTATTGATTTTATTAACTAATTTGCTGATTGTCTGATTGTATTAACTTGTTCTTTAGTATATAAAAAATATGTAACAAATATGTTAATTTAAGCGTACAGAAACGTTGCTATTGTTCCAGAAAATATATTATTTACACTTTAAAGAGTGCCTAGTAGGTAGTATGCATATTATCTAGGTAATTTGCGTATTACCCATGTAATTTGAAAAATGAAAATTGTCCGCACTTTAACGGATCACCCTATTTAATTTGCTGATTAGCTAGATAATCTGCAGAATAACTGAATTTCGCCTTTTAGTGGTAATTTTAGTCTATAAACTATGTCTACAAAAGATGATATTTATTCTTCAGTTATTTACGATGTGTTCTGTTTGCTTTTAATATTTGTACGGAATCTAACTCCTTTAAATTCCAGCTCTGTCTCCATGTAGAAAGTCAGATGCTTTACTCTTCGGACTTAGTCTTCCAGTGAAATAACACCGGGCTAAGAAGAAGATTTAAAACAAATCTTTTTATTAGTTCAGTATAACAAATTTATACAGCTTACAGAATAATAGAAGGTGTCTTTGTTTGTCGAATTCACAGAACACAAAAGTCGAAGAAAAATTTAAGGATTTAGACTTCATAAGTCCATCTATAAGTTTTGGCACGGGCCATCAGTTTAAGAGAACAAACTCCGTTAGAAAAGTCAACTAAAACTGATTCAAGTAAATTAGATATTTGGCAAAAATAATATTAAAAGAGTGAACAGTCCTTGGCAAAAGTTCTTGCTCAAAAGTATGTTCTTACATCTTTAACTAATTTGCACCCTGGTGGGCGCCGACTAAAGAAGAAGTAGAGGCAAAATCATAAAATAAGTCGTAATAAATATAAACCATTACACACGTACTTAACTTACGCGAAACCAAATAAATAAAAAAAAGATATTAAAATAATAATAAAGAAAATCTGAAAGCTTTCAGATTTTACATTACGCCCAAAGGGAGGCTTTTTTAATGTTTTGTGCGTTACCTTCATTTATTAAATATCATGTTCTTTGCACTTGAATCAAAATTCAATTCAATAGCAATATCGCAAAAATAATTTTAAAATGAGCATATCTTTAGTCTTGCGCGCTGGAGAAAAGAAAAATTTTTTCCCTCTCCCATGAAGCCATTGCTGGCTTTGAAATCGTTGATTATGTTAATCAAGAATTCGTTAGTGTTACAAAATAGGAAATCGATAATAAAACAGGTTCCAAATTCCAAGTTAGGGCTTTCAGATGCCCGTATTCAGTGGCAAATTACGTTATTCAAAATTCGATGGTTCTAGGTATCGTTGTTTTATCACAGTGAGCGAAACATATATACATTTGTACAGATTCTTTATTATTTAACTTCTTTAAATATAACACAGGGTATTTATATATTTAGTGGCGATAATATTTGGTGGCAACAATCTGAAAAGTGATACGTCGTTTATAGTGATCCAACGCAAAATGCCGAAACGAAATTAACAGCTCTTCTGGGCTAACGACGTTTGGCTAAAAAAATCTGAAAACTTTCAACTTTTATACTACGCCCAAAAAGGAGTTTTTTAAAACGTTTTGTATGCTACCGTTATTGATCAAATATCATGTTCTTCGCATTTAAAACGCATAAAATTCAATTCAACAGCAATATCACAAAATATTTAAAAACAGCATATTTTCAGAATTTCCGATACACAGTCTCGCTGACTGGTGATAAAAATGTTTTTTTTTCGTCCAGTGTTGCCACTGCTCACTTTGAAACCGTTGAGTTTGCTAATCAAAAATTCGTTAAAGTTTTACAAAATTTGAAACAGGTAATAAACCAAATTCGAAATTCAAAATTCTCTCTTCCAAGTGCCGACGTTCACAAAATTGGAGGAGGGTTGGAAAAATTGTTTCTTGACAATCCACACGGTTGGAGGACTATTCAAATCTTGCTGGCTCTAGGTACCGTTCTTTCTTGAAAATGCGTGAAACATTCTTGCATTCATGCAGATTCTTTATTATTTAGTTTCTTTATATATAATACATAGCGATAATATTTGGTGGCAACATTTTTAAAAAGGGAATCGACGCAAAATGCTGTTCTGAAATTAATAGCCCGTCTAAGCTAACGCACTAATGATTCTCCAGATTAAAGATCTAGAGAATACAGGCAAAATATGAGTTATTACTCTTTCTTAAGTTTTTAGTTTCTGTTCTAATTTAATTTTGATTTAACTGTGAACTTTATTCCCGGTATTACGCAGCTTAAGCGGGAGTTGAATACATTTAAACAGTTATTTTTAACCCCATTTTGTTGATACACAGTTTTATATTTCAGTTTCAAAGATGAATCGAAAATCTTATTTTGTATCAACTGAAAAGAATTTCTTGAATAGCCTGATTTTCTTTTTAAAATAGCAAAAACAGTTCATTGAGGTTTAAATCAGCTAAATTCAGTAAAATATTATACGCTCAAACAAACTACATATTACCTTAATTAAGCTTTTTGGTCACAGAATACGATGATGACAAGAGCTATTTATGGACTCAGAGTTCTTTCAATTGGTTAAGAATTCTTTAGCTTAAAATTCCCCGAAGATAGATATTATCGTCTGAATACTCACATCTAATTAAAGTATTCTTCGACTTCCATTGATGTTACAGTTTCGTGTTTGCTTGTTTTACCCGGCTTTAGTTCATAAATGCTTTTTTTCGCAACTTTTTTCTTTCATTTTTATTTTATTTTGTTTGTTTTTACTTGTGGTAAAAGTTCTGCATAGGTTTCTGGAAACTGATTGAAAGAGAATCTTTTACTGCGTCATCGCAATTTATTTCTTGTGATTTCTTTCATGTAGTTTAAAATGGATAATATTCCTCTACAATTTTAGATCATTAAATTTAAAAGCGTTTTTTTTAGTCTTACGATCTCATTAAGCATTACTTTTATTGCTAACGAATTTTTCACATGACTTTCTATAAAATTTACTTTTACTATACATTTACAAACTACTGTTTCTTCTTTATGCTACATATACTTGCTTCCATACATACATGTACTTGCTTCCATAGATTTTTACACATTCATAATTTCTATGCACGTCTACGACGCTTTAATTATGGAAATAAAAATGATTTTAATAATAATTAATTTCTTCTGAGATTAATGTTGTAATTATATTTAAACGTTTCAGCATTCTCTCTCTGGGCATTACATTACTACTATTACAAAACGTCTAATTTCCAAAGATATTTTAATTTGACAAACCACGATATTCAGTTGTTAAAAGGCAAGCTTTATGGTAGTAAAGTACTTTTTAAAGTTTTTTTTTATGGTCATATGTTTAATCGACTCCAGCAACCACTCTTTTTTTATCAATTTGATTTTAATAATATGCAATTTCTTTAATCTCTCTGCGTTAACTACAAAGGGAAACAAATAAGCGAAGATCAATAATTCCTTCTGTTTATTTTTTTGTATTTTGAAATGTAATTTTGGGCATCTTTTGGAGAAGTTCTCCCAGATATTACTTTGTAATTTAAGAAAACCATTACATTATTGATTACGAAGCAGTTATGTGACCAAAGAATACAAAGAAAAATATCTCGATATTAATCATTTGAATGCATATACACTGGTGTGCAAAAATTAAGGACGAAGTCGAAAAATTAGCATATCAGCTGAACGAAGAGGCAGAGCGGACAGAAAGACCAATCAGGAGATTAAGTAAGGTGATGTACGGTAGCACATGCGCAAATATGCAGGTAGACGTAATGGGAGAGTGTCTGAGTAGAATAAAGCATGTTGTCGGTGTAAGATCAGTATTTCTGGCAAAGAGATTGCACGCCGTATAGCAGTTAAAATCACACCGAGTTGCTGCCTCAGCGAGAAATGGCGAATAATCAATATGTTAGACGACATCTGGATGCTTTTACCAGAGGTCGAATCATTGG